>OZ023337.1:24712086-24742086 GCA_964007535.1 Brachyptera risi
CATTTTCTTCTTCCTCTTTCAGTTTTTTTTTTTTCAATGGATACTCATAACACCCCATCAAGAGTTAGGCGATGTGGGATAACTAATGAACGCAGATGATAATGGATCAATGAAGTGGCGAAAAGAGAAAGGACGTTCACAAAAGACTATTCATAATTCTAGACTCGAACCACGTCCGACTTGACTTCAATTTCTAAAGCTGCGTCTTAGCTGAATGAGCCACTGAGGGGATGTAGGGTGTGCCTTTGTTTCTTCTTCTTCTTCTTCTTCTTCTTCTTCTTCTTCTTCTTCTCATTTTGATTTGATATACCGTCTAAACGTGAATAGACAGTCATTAGTTTACAATATTGATTGTCTCAGTGATCGAATATGCATTTTGGTAACTAATTCAACAAATATTATATATAATTGGGTAATATATTTTTTTTAATAACATCGAAACTTGATACAAAATCATTGTTCCCCAATTAAGTAATAGTATACACTATTTGTATTGAAATACAGATGTGAAACGAACAATGCAAATCAATGAAATCACCATAGTGTGTCCCCATGAGAAAAATGATCTGTATAGCTTTTTGTATCTAATTGTCTGTATATGGAGCGCATTGCTTGTAGGCCCTCATCAATGCTCGTGTCGTTAAAGAAAAATGCAGTCTACAAGATGTGGGTAACTGGAATTTTCACATTTTTTTTCAATAATATCGAAACTATACTGAAATTATCATTGTTCCCCAATTAAGGATATGAATAAGAGATTAAATCGTTCGGAGGGGCACCACAAGGGCGATCTTACTACCCCAAAGAATAATTACAAATTATATGACTTATTTTTTTGGTTAGAAAACAATTCGACGTTCACAATTGAGAGAAAATCTTGAACTTTCATATGATCTTGATCTTCTTATTATCATTCTCGAAATCTGCTTGTTTCTTCTTTCTATTTTCTTATATTTATTACAAAATTGAAATTTTATTATTTTTATTCTTTATTGCCATTGTATTTGTATAATTATTATATAATTGTCATTATTCATTCACACATATATATATATATATATATATATATATATATATATATATATATATATATATATATATATATATATATATATATATATATATATATATATACATAAGTTTCATATCCTTTATGTATCATTTATTTATGTATTATATTTCTTGTCATTGTATAATTTCAAATTTACTCCTTCTAAATGATTACTTTATTGATTCTGTGCCATTTGTACAGACTTGGCCTCGTAATTACCACATAATTCTCCCGAGACTAATTAGCGTGGCATTAATGAGTTTTGATGTGCAACATCGCAAAGGCTTTTAAGTTTTGTGGAAAGCGCCTGCTCTAATTTCATTACATTATTAGGAGAAGTAATCTTTGACCCTTAGGGTCGTTTCAAGATTCTCTATAGAGTCGATATTCCTTTACCCCTTTCACCCCTTTCACCCCTACACCACCCATCACTCGTCTTATGATAACATCTACGCAAGGAATTTAATATCTTGATACATTTATACGATGAATGTACAAGGTTGTAGGATATTCGAATTGCTTGAATTTTTCTATACCGGTATCGCTTAGAATGTGATTGGTATTATTACGTTTTTATAGTGTTAATATTACTAGGAAAACCCAGCATACACGTTATAGGATGAGCGATAATTCACATAAAATATACTGGAGAAAATGGTAAAGAGTAAAGGTATACACACCTTGATGTGTATCCATGAACCTTTCATTATTCACTTTTTGATAATATCAATATATTTTATATATCTATATATATTTATATATATATATATTAAGTTTACCGACGAACTCTACTGATGAATATGATCTATTGGCGTCGGTGAATGATATTTATGAGATGATGGGATGAAAGGTTTTTGAATAGTGGGAAGGAGTCGGTCGTGGCCTGTTTTTGAGGAACCATCCCAGTATTGACCTGAACGACAGAAGGAAACCACGAAAAAATCCTGTAAAGATGGTCGACCATGGCGGGAATAGAACCCCGGTCTACCGAATGACGGCTTTGTGTGTTACCACTCGGCAACGCGTCCCAGTAATCATTTTACGAACCAATTGGTTCAACCTGTTGATCATCTATTAATAGATTCTCATCATGAGCTCTTTAATTATTGATGTAAGACAAGATACTTAAAAATTTTCATACCCATACATCCAATCTTTGTAAAACTGTGGAATATAGTGTATCATTCTTGTGCTTAAATGCCGTAGACATTTCCATTTATACGAATTAAATATTTTTTCGATATTTTTTCCTCTGGGTTATTCTCGTGGGAGCTTTCAAAACTTTTAAATCATTTTTCTTAAACGTGGTTTGACCGATTGAGCCTCGAAACTATACAATATCGAGTTGGATGATACCACAATGTGTATGCCAAGTTTCATCAAAATTTCCCTCCTCGTTTGAATTGTGGAGTGCTGTGGTATGGTAAAATTGAGTCTTCGCTTCGCTCATCCAAATATTTGAAATTTTAAATCATCATATAGAACGAAATCATATCCATATTGAAAATATAATATTCTCAATTTTAAATGATCATCAATAAAATAAGTAATGATGGAAAATTCTTTTCTTCCGCCACAAATGATTCAATTGTACTAGGCCTACATTATACCTGAAGTTATTGGTTTACTGATTATATTATTGTTTTTTTAATTATATTTCATTATTTTCTTTTGAAAATGGTAAGATTGATCTTGGTATGCCCCGTCCGAATGATCCTACCTTGCCATAGTTATCTTCAATTGGGGAGACTTTGTGACTATTTTTCGATGTTAATAATAGAAAATATTTCCTGTCTCGAAAATCTAATAATTTACGGTATTATCCTCGTTGTGGCTTTAATTTTCATGAAGTGTTTTCATTAAATGCTATAAAAATTCTGTTAATAATGCAAGAATACTCAGATTTACGACCAACACAATCGAGAGGTACTTTATTCATTTGGCGTGTCAACTTCATAAAAAGTTGAAACATCTAATGAAACATTCTTTACTAATTTAAGAAAAGTATTGTCTCATTAAAATTTAATGTTTTCGATTAAATATTGTGCCAACATTAGGTCTGAATAGGGGGGGTGAAAAGACGACACAGAATTTAAGTAGACGCACATTCTGCCTCTAAGGGAGACTTTGATGCTTTTCTACATTATTTTAATGACAAGAAATACCATCATGCTCACGAACCATACTTTTAATTTCACAAATTTAAAACGTACTAAATGTGTTTTGTCTTTTGTACAGTTTATGGACTTCAAGTACGCGAAGGGGTGGGGGAGAAAGGGAGTGGGGGGGGGAGCAGGAGTGGAAACTTAAGGAACGAGTTAGTCTTTAGCCGTTATCCTGACGGTGCTTTCAACTTTTCATTTGCTCGGTAGATTTTAACGACAGAAAAGCTGCTCGGTTTTTTAGTGTTTCTCCATGCCAACCTCTTGTTCCCGTTTTAGTACATGTGAAGGTTTAGTGCCCGGCTTAAGCATTGATTTTCATTGTCCTTGTCCGCTAAGAAGAATCTTGAAACGTAGATAAATCCCTCCTCCTTTTCTTTTCTCCTCTTTCTCTCTCTCTCTCTCTCTTTCTTTTACTTTATCCACTTTCTTAACAAGGTTTAACCTACGATTAGAGAACACCCGGAGAATGTGTTACGAGTAGGAGTTTCGTGATCTTTAACAATGTCAATGAGGGTATATATTGGGTAACGCGTGCTAAGGGATATAAGTTTTACTTGTGCCCCTTGGGAATGGTTTAGATACTTGTCCGCAATACATTGATCAAATATTGAATGGATTCCATTCTTTTCATATGCTAAGAGACGCCCGTCATTCCCCCCCCCCCCCCCCACACACTTTTTATACCGACCCTTTACAGAAAAATACCCTCTTTTGATAATGTACGACTTGATTTTGATAATAGTGCGTATTCATTATTTTGGCTTTGGTTGGGTCGTGCGTCTTGAACTATTATAAGCACCATAAGGCGAGGGGTTTGACATACGGATTTTCACGTTTTTACATGTATTTTGGCATTTTTAAAGTCAAATCTGAATTGTATTGGGAACCGCATCGCTCAAATAGGCATTCTGATATATAATTTCAAAAAGCTCAGTTTAGATGATACTAAACTTGGATGGTTATTTTTTTCCTGATGGTCACCATGGTCACCGATCTAGTTTATTATCAACCGAACTTTATAATTCACTGCCATCTAGATATTTGTTGCGCATCCTTTTAGCGGAAAAAAAATGTGGATAAAATATGATCTACGGTAATTTATGAAAAAAATCAGGCAAATCTAAGGACAAATTGCAACATAAGGGTTTATGGTATCATTTTGTTAAAAAAAAACCTCCTCCTGAAAATACGTAAAAATACGCTCACTAGGATTTGTGGATGGTGGTTCTACCCCATTAATTGAGATTGAAATCTTGAGAGAAAGTTGAAATTTTCAATTCCATTGAATAGAATTTTAATTAACAAGCCATATACAAAATCCTGGTGAGCTAATTTTTGCCTATTTTGACTGTGTGAAAGAGTTTTTTTTCTGAAAAAGATGTTACCGGTATCAAAAATTCCAATATTGCAATTTGTCATTGGTATAGGCCTATATCATTATTACCTTACATAATATCAAAAGAGGAATGAAAATACATATGTCATACATTGTATTCATGATCAATTTTTTTTGTGTGGAGACGAATAAGCTTTAGGTATAGACATTAATATTATTTTTATCGGTCTAGACGTTAAGAAAAATTCATCTCACACCTCACTCTTTCAAAAACTATGTAGAAATTACAGCTCACCAATGTTTTTTCTACAGCTTGTAAAAATCGTGCAATTTCGCGCTATATATTTTCGTCACAATCTCATTTTCATGGTCTAACTTTTTTGCACCGTAAAAATAACAAGAATTAATAAATAATTCATTACTATCTTATACGTGGCTAGCTCAAAAGTTGTATAAAGTTCTACTTTTAACGTGGTTGATATTTTAAAACAGTTCTCCTCCAACTTTCGGCAACACTGGTGAAAAGTAATTGTTTTACATCAAAGCTCGGTATATCATCAGAATGATACGACATCATTCTTTATAGAATTTCTTATTTGCTTTTCGATCTGAAACGAAATGAAAAGAAAATAAGTTTAACGTAAAATTCAAGTAATGTAGAACAAATGTGTGTTTTCAGTTCTTTAAAGTATATAATTGGCTTCGTTTCAAAACTTGATTTTACCAAGAATTGAGATTTCCGACTTTTCTCTTCTTTGATCCTACTTGATTGAATTTTAAATATTCATAATTTTATATAATTATTACAATATTCGTTCACATTGTCTGAATATATATCAAAGGAGAAATGTTATATTTATAAATTGAAGAAGTGAACAAAGAAATAGATTATTCAAATACTTTGTTTCTTGAAAATTCTATGCTATACATTGTATCCACGAAACGAGGTTTTCTACCAAGAAAAATTGTGAAAATTTGTGTATACTTGATCTCGTTGTAACCTCAAGAGTTGATTGCGTTTGAAATATGTAGTTGCGTTTCTTATCGCAAACTTCGCCCCGGAAAATCGTATGATACCCCAAAAATGTCACGACTCATCAAATATAAAAGTAATATTTGTTTTTGTTGCGTTGGTGCGGACGTTGGTTCTTCTTTCTTTCTTGGTTTCTGTATTCTTTTTTTTTTTCACAAAAGGCCTATACCTATTTTGTTCTTGTTCTATGAACATAACAAGTTTAAACATTATATATTCACACACTTAATGAGGTTATTCCAGTTTATTATGTTTTATTATAATAGAATTGTTATGAGAAAAGCACAAACAACATTCAAAATCTTAAATACGAACAGTATTTTTCTCAAGACTTCTTTTAACTCTGGTGACTGCCAGTTCCAAGTTTTGTTTCTTGTTATTTCTTCACCCTCTTTCGTTTAGAAAACTACTTTCCTCCTCCATTACTCTCCCAAGTATAGTTCTCTCTGTCTCTTTATCTTCCAACCTCAGGCAACCATCATCTCTATTCAGCTTTTTTCCATCGCACTCTCCTCTACTTTCCACCTGACGTACTATCTTAGTCTTCCACAAATATGCCATCTTTCTGGACATCATTCCTTCTCTTCGTTCTCAATTAATAAACTTCAAACGTTCATGTAGTGCCACTGCAGGGTCGTATCAAGATATTTTGCGCCTCTAGGCCTGACATTTTCTGGCGCCCCCCCCCCCCCCCTCCCCCCTTTCAAGTATGGTAACTAATTCAGTATAGCACACCATCTCAGAAATATGACAAGCATTGGTTCTTATTTAGGAGCACATTTATGATTATTGTGTTGGGCTATTCCTATGACATGTCAATGAAAAAAATCATTTTATAAATTTTGATCGTTTCTAAATAAGACAAAATTTTCACGAACTTTTTTCCTATATTGTACTCTAGAAAAAATAGCAATAAATATCATTGTTTTTAATGGCCTCTATGCATTATGTTGGTTACTTAATACGTGAATAAATATTATAAGAAAATATGAGACTTTTCAAAGTACATTTATACCAATTATTTCATTTTTGTGGGGCTGTGACGCCTCTTAAAATTTGCCGCACCTTGAGAATTTGTGCCCTAGGCTAGGGCATCGTGGGCCCAGGGCTTAATACGGTCCTGAATGCCGGTATCACCAACACGAGAATAGCTCTAATTGGCAGTTAAGTGTTGTTTTTACCACAGATACCCATATGATATTGTTTTACCTACTATCAAAATTAGGTTAAAACTGCATTTTGTAATACTGGGCCTAAATCTATAATGAACAGTTTTCGACAAATTATTCAACAATTTTAATTTCGACATTAGAGAATCAAGTGAGTCAATATAATATATTCATTTGTTATCTCGTCCATTTATCATCAATGGTAATAAATATATTACTAGTTTATGAGATAATATAGAGACTAGTAAGCAAAACAGTGATTTCAAAGGTCCGTGACTTTTTGTCCACAATTTCTTATTACACGGGTTCAAATAAGATTTCCCCTGAAGATATGAGGACGAGGTGGCCGAGTGGTTAAGGCGTTGGACTGCTAATCCAATGGGCTCTGCCCGCGTGGGTTCGAATCCCATCCTCGTCGTTTCATTTTGTTATTTTCAACTCGAAATCAGCTGTTTCAATCATTTAAATCAATGATCAGTCAGGGAATAGATTACGATCGATCATGGAATATGCTGGTAATATAGACGAGGTGGCCGAGTGGTTAAGGCGTTGGACTGCTAATCCAATGGGCTCTGCCCGCGTGGGTTCGAATCCCATCCTCGTCGTTTCATTTTGTTATTTTCAACTCGAAATCAGCTGTTTCAATCATTTAAATCAATGATCAGTCAGGGAATAGATTACGATCGATCATGGAATATGCTGGTAATATAGACGAGGTGGCCGAGTGGTTAAGGCGTTGGACTGCTAATCCAATGGGCTCTGCCCGCGTGGGTTCGAATCCCATCCTCGTCGTTTCATTTTGTTATTATTAACTCAAAATCAGCCGTTTAAATCATTAAATCAATGATCAGTCAGGGAATAGATTACGATCGATCATGGAATATGCTGTAAATATAGACGAGGTGGCCGAGTGGTTAAGGCGTTGGACTGCTAATCCAATGGGCTCTGCCCGCGTGGGTTCGAATCCCATCCTCGTCGTTTCATTTTGAAATTATAGACTCAGTATTAACAGCTGGAATCATTTTAATTTATGACCAGTGAGGAAATAGATTACGATCGATCGTAATTTGGACGAGGTGACCGAGTAGTTGAAGCGTTTGACTGGCTTCAGAATTATATTGTTGGAAATATATATATATATATATATATATATATATACATATGTATATATATATGTATATATATATATATATATATATATATATATATATATTTATATATATGAATATATATATATATATATATATATATATATATATATATATATATATATATATATATATGTATATATATGAATATATATATATGTATATATATAAATATATATATAAATATATATGTATATATATATATATATATATATATATATATATATATATATATATATATATAAATATATATATATATATATATATATATATATATATATATAAATATATATATAAATATATATGTATATATATATATATATATATATATATATATATATATATATATATATATATAAATATATATATATATATATATATATATATATATATATATATATATATATATATATATATATCTCGAATAACTCCGAATGAAAAGTTTTTAATATCACTTCAATTATAAAATTTTATCTGTGCAAGTAAACGCGTCACATTTCCCCAACGGCCAGTTCGCATCGGGGCGGGATAACGCGTCGTTCACCGGTCTCGCTTTATTATTTGTGTAAAATGCAAAGAAGCAGAAAACGCGAGGCACTGCCAAATGGGTGTCATAAATTGAATTGTCTGCTGTCTGACGCTGTATATGCACACACAACGCAACGCCGGACCGCATTGCGTTTTATTGCCGGAGATTTAGCGTCGTGTCCAGTGCCCAATGGTATATTGTCACTGAGGGAGGCGACAGCTGGACAGTTTTCGAGGTGGCGCGGACCCATAATCGATCGAACGACCGTTTCTAGGATTAATTAGTGTGGAACGGTTGGTAGTGTCGATTCGTTGAATGTATACGTTTATTGTAGTTTCTAATTTCTATACATTGTATTCAATGAAAATAATATATGTACATACATTTATATATATATATATATATATATATATATATATATATATATATATATATATATATATATATATATATATATATATATATATATATACACATATACATATACGAAAAAGCATTTTTTACAGGTGGTGACAATATAGAGCGAAAGCCCCTTTAACAATATATGTGCCTCACAACCTACACCGTAATATTATCAAGGACTAAAGATGTACACAGTATTAGATTTAGTCTATGGTGATATCCAACGTACAATTATTGATGATGGGAAAAGAAATTAAAATTAGAATATTTGAAACATAAAATAATTATACCTAAAAACACAATGCCTTATCTAACACTTGTGATTTTTAATTTTATTGATATCTGGATTGTCTACGCTGTCTGGAGAAAGTAGAAAATGCTTCAATTGTATGAGGAGAACGGTATATGTTGACTTTTTGTTGGGACTAACAGTCATGCTCGAGCACTTGTATCCAAAAGAGATGAGGTGGCCTACCAACAAAATAATAATTACAATTTAAGTATAACAGTAGTGAAAATCTACACAACCGCGTTACATTCGACGCTTTCGAAGATTTAGTGTTTTTTCTAATCGTAATTCTAGTCTCGAAATATAATTGATATATTCAAAATACCACTAATAAAATTTAACGGTAACATTTGTGTTTGTTATTTTATTGGTAAATATTAGACAACCTTCTACTCTCATGGATAAAAGTATACATGAGTTGTGATGCATCATCGATTTCATGAAATATCTACAATAATATTCCAATTACAGAATTTCATGCCATTCACTTTGATTTAAACACACTGTACTGACCGTTATGAAAATGATTATAATTTTCATAAAATTGTTTTGCAAATTTTTAGTGCGAATTACTCCAGCCGTTTACGAATCAAGGATTGTTTCAATAACATCACGACAAATTTTATCTCGTTTTCTTAGTACTTTATCAACTGAACAAAGTAAAAAAAGAACCATATTTTTCTCTTTCATGTTGGCATTGCTCGTCGACACTCTTTGGATGAACGAACAATAGAGCAATCAACTTTTCGCTTCAAGTCAAGACTTTCTCTATTTGTTTATTTATTTATTTGTTTGCTGTTTGATCCACATGCCACTTTTTCTATGCATCACTCATGTTATAAATCATTTATGTGTAGTTTTTGATAGCTATCCGTCTCGTATATTTTGAGGCATTTGTTATTGAAACAAAAAAAGTCAATCCAATATTGATGACATTTTTGTCTTTTATGTCGGCACATGCTCGCCACCCTCATAAATTACAATAAGTTCAACTCATCTCTCACACCCAGGACCGTTTCCTTATGAATTTAGTTCTAAGATAGCTAGCTTAGAAAAAACAAGAACTTTGATTGGTTAATATCTGTACTATCGTAGAGCTAATTACTATGGCAACATGTCCAGTTCTTTGTGTATTTCCATTGTTGTTGGCACAAAATATCAGCCCTGCTCATGAGGTGGGCTACGAAATACGTCAAATCTTCACCATCTAAGTGACCGTGACGTTATTATTTTGTATTGTCATAGTATTTAGATCTACTAGTGTACAATAACTGATCAAAGTCCTCCTCTTTTGGAGCTAGCTAGCCCTAAAACGTTATTCCAAGTGGTTTATTGGTTGAGGGTCCAGAACTTTACATAAGAACTACGTCCCTGTTTATCCTGATACACGTCCCTCTACCACGTGATCAAACAGATGGGAAGCGTCGCGACGCCCCCTTGTTTACAAGACACCAATTAGGTGCATCCGTTTTAAGGTTTACTGTGGATTTACAAGGCGGTGGTAACTTTTAAGTCGATCCTTATTTTCAGCGGTGTCAACTGACTCACTAATTCGTGTACTGCTGAATTCTTACTGAGCACTGAGTAGCTTAGATTAAACGCCAATTACTATTTACGTACAGCTCTGAGTTGTGGCTACTGTTTGCTCAATGACTTCACTAACAGTTGGGTTATTTGGGAATACGAATGAAAAAATAATGAAATTATAAAGTGATGATGAATGAAAGCATACTCATGCCTTAAGCGGGACCGAACCCAAGCCCAATGTGACTTTTGGTTAGCTGTCTGATCTATGAGGGGCGGCATTTACACTATTATACTGCATAAATATTATAGTTTCACTTAAGATTAGTTATTTTTGTAACTTGATTTATATTGGTCATATGTTAGTTGTATCAGGTTGATTTAGATGGATTTAGATTAATTTAGGTTGCGTACAAAACCAACAATGCCCGAATGGGTTACAATATATGGTCTATTTACAAACAGGGCTTGACTTGGAATGTATTTGATAGATATTTGGAATTAGAAATGTAGAGAGATGCCCAAAGAGGTAATAATAACGATTACAATCAATAATTCATAAAACATATGTGCACTATTTTTATCAGCTGTTATTATCTAATTTTATTTGGAGATTAATAAGAAATTGGTAAATTTTTTCACAAATTCACATCATATGAGTTGAAATTGTCTTATTCATAAACGTTATTTTGTGGTAGCACAAATTTCGAAACTTTTAGATTAATCTATCGATTTTTTAGTAAATCTTATCTCATCTATGATGTAAAAATTTTCGAATTTTTCTTTTCTCAAAACTATATCGAACCAACTTAATAATTGTTACCGCGTCATGTTTAAAAAAAACATTTTAAAATGTCTGAAAATCCCATTAAATTCATGTGCATTGCCACACTTGACTACTAAATCATATCTCATTCCAATGTCACATAAACATGGCATTTTTTCAGTCATGAAATGTCATAAAGTTATGTTTGCATTTTGTCTTGAAACCAAACTAAAAAAATATATACTCTTCTTGCTTGCAGCTGTGACGAGGTGAGACGTCATAGAATAGCATGAAAAACACTCGCAAAGATGTTTTGTTGAAACTAAATATTCCATGAAAATATTTTTTTTATGTGCAAGTTTGTTCCCAGCATTAGAATAACTATACAGTGTGTTGATGCAAGTGGTATAATTAATTCGCTTCTTTTTCATCACCGAATAGTACATTTTGACGAACACTTTCAGGGTATATCAAAATTCGAGTTAAACATTATCAAACATTATATAAACGTATTACGTACTTATAACGTAATATTATTATACATGACGCACGGATCATTTTGATACCTACACAAAATTGAGATATAAGTGGCGCCAAATTCTCAACAGCCCATTAAAATTAAAAATATATCATCATATAAAGTAACATTCAACTAAAAATAAGGGGATTGGACTTACCCTCAAAATGAGAAACAGTGATATATTACTTTCAAGCTATGCCAAGTAATATTCTTGTGTATATTTATTAATCTTTGATTTTGATTCCAGTAGAATTTAAACACGATATGTTCAAACATATGTTATCTTACCTCTACAGTCAAGCCAGCATTTTTTTGCTTTTCAGGATTTTATGATAAATATTTCATGTATTGATGAATTCAATGTGTGACCAATAAAAAAAAAATACATTCGTATACTGAGGTGTCGACTCCTGAATGGAGTATCGAAAATCATTGCAAAACAAAATACTTATCAAAATATATGTAAATTGCTAAATTATTATGTATTATTACTATTATGTAAATTATTGACAGTTGATCCTAATAATTTTACCTTTGTATTTATTTGTTTTCTGATTATTCTGCTGCTCAAGTATTATTTTCGTTATTTTTCTTAATAATTATTCATCACCGACATATTATAGCTGTTATGATCCAGTGTATTATTATATTTTTGTATTTTTATTTGATGTGTACTCAAGTCAAGTAACGTCCTCTCATATAATTTATTAATTAAATTCATATAATATGATTCACGTAATTCATTAATTTGTACGAAGGAAGACATTTCTTTTCATTCAATTAAATCTGTTAGAACGCCACAGTTAAGCCCTTATGGGGCTTTGTGGAAATGCCACGTGAATGTCGTTTTTGTAATTTATGTGTAATTTTTGAAGCAATAAAAAAAAAAAAAAAATTGTTTAAATTGCTAGGTAAATTGCTCACAATTAAATGGGGGGTAGGGTGCCAATAATGTTGGGACCAGGAGTGCAAAATGTCTTGATACTGATCTGGCACCATAACTATTTGTACCCACGAAAGGAGAAGAATAATTGGTGATCGACCAATTAAGAAAAAAAATACCAAAGATTAGAGGTAAAGTATTTTTCAGAACTAGATTTACGATTAGAAATACAACTACTCCTCTTGAAAGCATTAAATGTTTCAAATCAAACGGAGCTTTTTTGAAATTATCGAAGTTTAAACCTTTAAAGTTGGTAGATGGATGATATTTTCTTTCGTGGATACATGTGGTCATATTTTTATATAGTTAAATTATGACATGTTTGCAACTATAAAAACGTGATGGTTTATTGTTAATATAATGGAAATTAAATGACGAAGGTTAAATTGACAGTTAAATCAATACTGTTTTGCTGTTATTAAAATAGACGTTTGTTTCTAGGTGAGTGGATTGGATTTTTGATATTTCCTAATGTAGGCCCGCCTCTCAAAAGTTATAACCGCAAAATTATTCAAAGTCAACACTCGTCAAAGTCGAGTTATTCAACCAATTTTATACGACAGAAAAATGATGAAACTTTTAAAATGTGATTGAAATCTCTTTCCACAAAAAGATCAAGGTATAATTGTAGAAACGCAGTCTCGAAAGAGAAAACGAAAAGGAGAAAGAAAGATGAATAGACAGAAAAAATATCGGAGAAATTTCATTGAAAGAATAGTGCTTAAACATCAACCTATCTACTGCTGCGGAATAGATTTCCTCAATTATAAAAACCAGCCCTCAGGGTATACGCTTATACTTTTCCTCTGACATTTTTAAGATGAAGTTTTACAATCTTAATGTCAGAATAAAATTATGTTCCATGTCCCATTGGGCACTAGAAGTCAGTCGTCAACCGCAGAAGCATTCGAAAAATCATTTAATTCACTGTCATTCTATTCAAGTTTTTCAATCATATTTATACGTCGTTCTATTTTGTCTTTCTATTCCGACATGACCTATATTTTCTACATTTTATCTTGAGTCTGATCCCATTTGTTTGTGTCACTTTGTACTATCTCTCAGCAAATAACCTAAACAAAATGTTCGGAACACAAAATCGTTTCTATTATCCTTATGATTGGTCGATAGTTTCAAGTTGTCAATTTAATAAAATGTAAACTAGTATACATGTTGGTTATAAATGTTACCTATATATTGTCGATGTCGGTAATGAAGTCACCTAGTTTACCCATGTCGGTAATGTAGTTTACTGGTCAGATGATGTTGATGCAAATATGATGAAACGAAGTGCACGTATTTAGTAATGAGTGTACATTTATTGTCCATTATTTCAATTAGGGTTTGTGATGATATAATTAAGGAACTTCGTGTCATTGTGTTGACGTATATCTAGAAACACGATCTAAATGTGACCCAGTTTCTCGTGTTTTTATTCCAGCAGGGAAATGCATTATAACATTATGTTGGATTGAGAAGAGTAAATCTATTAGTTCAGCATCTTATATTATGATTAGAGTGCATAATACATTTTTTTAAATTTATTTTCATCGAGTTTGTTTAGGGAAAATCTCTCTCTCTCTCTCTCACACTCACAGTCTTCTTTTTCTCTCTCTCGCTCTCGTATTCTCACTGTGATTTGCTGCAATAACCATTACTACTACACTGAAAAGAATTCCTCAGAAAGTGGTATAAAAAACCGCTCACTAGAATCTTTTAGAGTGAACGATAAACGTAAATAAATATGATTTATCAAAATTAATTCTTACAATATTTCCAACTTGAATTTCTGACAGAAAGTCTTCTCTGCAATGATTAATGAGTTCCGAATGAACGAAAAGATGATCGATAAAGTATCTTCAAAATAGTAATGTGTGATTAATTGTCAAATATACTGCAATTCACGTAAGTTGCCATTTGTCTATACCAAAACACTAATCATGGTACAATAAAATTAATAAGTTTGGTGCAATATGCTGATTCTAATATCTGCGATTCAAAAATCTTCAATAGACTTTATTGTAACCTTGGATTGATTTGAATGGATCGATATACGTGATATATTTTTTGTCATACCTTAAAAATAAATATAAAAACATGGTTCGTCTTTCATAAAAAAATCCTTCATGACACGGAATAACAAGTATAATCTAATGGTGAATAAAATGTATACATATGATGATCAGAAGATATTAAATAAGATGAAATTATAGTATCACAAAGTAATTGATTAAAAATTCAAGTAATATAATCGATCCATTTGATAATATGTATAATATCAAACAACATGAATATGTATTTATAATTATGTAGATCCACGAGAGAAGATAGGATTGTCTACAACTATATAATTGTAAAAACTCCGGTAATAATGTAATCTCGCTTCAAATTTAATAATCTGAAGCTTTTGAAAGATGTGTTTGTGTTTTTAATCGTAAATCTCATCCCGAAAAATCATTGATACCTGAAAATATCACATGCTATTGAAAGTTTTTGGTGTCATATTTATTATTTGATATGTTGGTATCTCGACTAGAGTTATATCTATTTGATTTTTTCATATACATAAACGTTTTCTGAAAATTGATATTGATCCTTCCAAAGCAAAGAGCGTGGTGCTTGAAATAAAACTACCACTATAATGTTAAATCGTACGGAAGTTGGTAATATTCTAGTTGTATTATGTTGGTAGAAATCCGCCAGCACACTAAAAATGTCTACTCCATTTCATGACAACTCTTGTATCAATTTCGTCGACTGATGTTTTGATAGAATTCTTTACTTTTAGATCGATACTACTTCCTAATACTCCTTTCCGTCTACGATGTTTACAAGGGATTACGTACGTTCGTATTGACACGGGCCTAAGGGTTGTGATATTTCTTGTCGATATTTGTTTTTCATTAAATGAAAGACGAGATCTGAAAATGTGTTCCGGTGGTTATTTTTCCCACGATGTCTAATCGGTTGTCGATTGAAATACTGTTGAACTGTTCAGCGGTTGAAGTCGGTTGATCGGATGAATTCTATTCAATTCGATACTGTAAGAATACTTTCGAGAGAAAGAGCTCAAAGCGAAAACTCAATTTCACATATTGGAAAAATAGAAGGGAATAAAGTGTTTATTGCCTTTTTCATTTTACTGGTATACTCACCAGTTCAAACTGAGATAACAAATCAAGTCGGATATTTCTTTTTATACTAGAATTTAGCAGTATAAATGTATTGAAACTATTGCTTTCGATTGATGATTGTATGAGAAAACTATTAAAATATTCATCTAAAGTACACACACAAGTTTGTGTTGAAAAAACACAAAGTAAAACAATTACATATACAATTCACTCACATATAATTCGAAAACATTTCAAATGTACGTCGACAAAGCTTTGTATATATACACAGTATTTCTATAGAGTTTAAATCCAATTTCACCAACAAATCCAATCATGAGGTTGCAGTTACTATTTATTATGGTTCAATGTAGAGACTAATCATATCATGACGTTGGGTACAGCGCTACCACCTTACCAGAGAGTACTCTAAGCTCAGCTGTCTTTGGAGCACAATGAATGATAAGATCAATGTGTAAACTAATTACGTAGTAGATAACTTCAAGGAACAACTGAGGAAGCACTTAGAAGCAGAAGTGTCAACCAAGTTGGGTGAGAGATGAATTTAGTGACGTATCTTCTTCCTCGTACCTCTTCTTCTCTCTCTCTCTCTGTTCTCCCTCTTCTTCCTTAGAAGTTTGTCGTATGGTCGACCGAATTGAGTGTGTCCTGAATCACCAGTGTTCTGAATATATTCTTGCCTCCCCTACCCCCCTACCCCTCAGTCGCCCCCCCCCCTACCCCTCAGTCGCCCTACCCCACACCCTCTGGCCACGGCCCCTTTGACCATTACGTTGATTTACATGGCAGTGGTTTGGCCAAGTGAAGCTGCAAATCATGGACTCTTTTCGTTTACAGTTCTTCTGGACTTCGGTTTATTTCTGGAAGAGGATGAAAAACGACTCGTTGAATTATATATTGTGGATTTTTTTTTTCATATTGATAAAATACAATTTATGGGGTTGATAAAGGGGAATACAAAATTCAAAAGTTATTCATGTTTTTTTACGGTTTTTTGCGGGAAATATTATTTTAAATATGATTTTTGGGGGGATTGAATTCTGATAAATTCTGTGAGTCAAGAAAGTTGGGGAAACATGAAGAAGGAAAACAAAACAAAAATTAAATCAAATGAATAATACTATAAGTAGATGAATTGGAGAGATAGAAATAGAAATAGGAAATTGGAAATGATAGAAATGGGATCTATTCCATAGAATTATTCAGAAGTATCATTATTCAACGACTGAGGGAAACCATGAAAATCCTTCGATAATCGCAAAACATGACAGCTATTCTAAATTTCGATCTAGAGCGCTGACGACTTCATAACTTATACATTCAATATATTATCAATATATTACATATATTATAAATGCCACCTTCTATATTATCTATATTCTATGTTTATATATTCTATATACTACGTTATATACATTTTATCACTTCAAGGCCAATATATTGCATCCAATATATTATCATTCAGCCATTGCCAACATAACATGATTGTCATTTTATATCTCTTCTGCTTCTCAAAGAACACAAACCCTCACAGCGTTATTTTCTATTAGCTTGATTGAATGAATGAGGGTGAAAACACTCATTCCGTCTATATAAGGTCTTTATATCTGTTTCAAAGGCAGAACCAATTCACATGAAAAAATCTAGAAATCACATTTCTACTGAATACAAATTATATAGTTTCGTGTAAAAAACCGGTGAGGTAGATTTTGATCAAATCCAAAATTTAAATTTTGAAATTACTCACTATATATAATAACATGACGAGAAAAACTGTCAAATATTTCCATCTCAAAGAATTTAAATCTTGAAACGATGTAGGGACAACAATGACAGACAAGTTTTATTACGAGCGGCAGATCTCGAATAGACATTCTGGTAGCTATAAAGTTATTGGAAGTAAAATAGTTATTAGGCCTACTAAATCCCTTATTCTATAACACTTTATAACAACTTGAAAGCGGCTGCATGGTCATTGTTTAATTAAGAAGATTTCCTACTGTAACATATAGTATATCATATGAGCACTGACACTTTCGTCTCGCTCCCATTTCGTTTACAAATAGGCCTATAGAATAAGGAAATTAACGTATTTACTATTTGTTGTATTATCATTGTCCCCAAGGTAACCGAGCTTATAATAAAAAAAAAATTATATTTCACTGCCATCTTGATGCTAGTTAAGCTTCTCAATGAAAATCGGTCAATTTCAATTTTTTTCAATTTTGAGACGCTTAACTTTTAAGCTAATTTTTAAGCTTGATTTTTAAGCTGCTCCAAGATCAATAACTATATATTTAATGTATTTAAATATTATTGTGTAATATTATTATTATTATTATTGTGTATTTCTAATGCATTTCATACAAATAGCTCGCAAATATACGACGCATATAATACGGTTTCCTATGATACAAAAATAAACGACAACGCATAAAAATACTCTGTTTTGCTAACCACAGAAACGCATAAAATGCAAGTCGCAGGGACCCTATTTGATGACTCGCAACCTCATTTAGGGTGTTTTCTTTAACAGATAGCTGGTCTACCCTTATACCTAGATAATATCCTCTGCTACTATCTTTAGTTGTTCCTTATAGGGGCTGGCTTATAGACGCCCTTATCACCATTGGGAGATAGTGTCACATTATATAAACACACCCCAACATAAATAGGGGTCGCTACTTCAAGGGTGTTTCGCCACAGACAGCACTAGTGATATTGACTGGATGTTTGGAGCTAAATCATTCGAGATTGGAAGAGTTACCGAAGATATTGAAATGATAATAATCCCGTTCATCGTATTGAATGGATGGGGATGCAAAAAAAAAGTATTTTTCCCGTAGTGATTTTACTGGAACATTTTTTATTTTTTTTATATATTTTATTATCGAAAACTTCACACAAAATATTTGTCCTGCCACAACAAGGGTGCAAAAGAAATAATTGATTGTAATTTAATCAATGAAGTGAAATTAAGTTGAGATTAAATTGAACGAACATAAATCATTGAGAACTTATCGGACCATATTGACATATTCAGCGAAATATTTTTTTTTCAAATTAGAAAAATGTTCATCTTGAATTATCAACATTTTAGTATCAATGATTTAGTTTGCTTTAATTACTAAATTTAATTATAATCAATAATTTCGTTGCAGCCTTTAGTACACAGTTCGAACGATCCTACCTTGTAATACTTGGCGGGACAGAGATTTTGTGTGAAGTTTTCGGTGATGAAATATTTAAAAAAAATAAAAATGTCTTAGTAAAATCACTACTGGCGTCTCCGAAAAAAATATTTTTTTCCACATGCCCATATAATACGTTAAAAGGGAGTATTACCATTTCAACATCTTCAGTAACTCTTCTTATGTCGAATGAATTAGTTCCAAACATCCAGTCAATATCACTAGTGCTTTCAGTGACTAAACATCGGTGAACTTTTTCAAAATTTCAATGTAAATTTCTCAAAACTGAGTGAACTAAATGGTAACATAATTGTTAACATAAATAAGGTTCACCGATGTTTATATAGTTACTGAAAGCACTAGTTATATTGACTGGATGTTTGGAACTAAATCATTCGATATTGGAAGAGTTACCGAAGATATTGAAATGGTAATACTCCCTTTTAAAGTATCATATGGGCATGTGAAAAATAATATTTTTTTCTGAGACGCCAGTAGTGATTTTAGAGTAGTGATTTTACCAAGACATTTTTTTTTATTTTATATATTTTACCACAGAAAACTTCACACAAAATCTTTGTCCCGCCAAGTATTACAAGGTAGGACCGTTCGGACGGAGTACTACAAGGCTGCAAGGAAATTATTGATTATAATTTAATTTAGTTATTAAAACAAACTAATTAAATCATTGATACTAAAATATTGAAAACTCATGGGACCACTTGAACACTGTACTCAGCGATATTTTTATCAAGTAAAAAAATGTAGGATAGCCATAACTTTTTCAAGGTTTCAATGTAAATTCCTCAAATTTCTCAAATTTCTTCTGGACTTCGGTTTCTTTCTGGAAGAGGATGAAAAACGACTCGTTGAATTATATATTGTGGATTGTTTTTATATTGATAAAATACAATTTATGGGGTTGATAAAGGGGAATACAAGATTCAAAAGTTACTCATGTTTTTTCACTTTTTTTTCGGGAAATATTATTTTAAATATGATTTTTTGGGGGGGATTGAATTCTGATGAATTCTGTAAGTCAAGAAAGTTGGGGAAACAAATTGTGTAAACTGATTTTTCAAACCCCAATTCATAACCTGTACATATACGTTTAGCTGAACGTTCTCCTCTGTTGTGTTTGTGACTTCGTATTTCCATATTGTTGTCTATATTTTAATTGTTGAACAGATCTAAGCATTTTCGGAAAGTTTATAAATTTATAATATATCAGTTACCTGGTTGTACTGGCGTAGTAATAATAAAGGAAAAATAACATAAATGGAGTGAGGAGAAAGCGCCAAAAAAAGTGTGTGAGAAGTGGGAGAGAGTTGGAAAAGAGGGAGAGAGTTAGTAAAGAGAGAGAGAAAGAGGATACATAGAGAGAGAGACTTAGAGAGAGATGGAGAGAGAAAGAGAAAAGTCATGTTTTCGAGTATCTGGAGACGACAGACCAACAAATCAGATTATTGTGCTTTAAATCCATTCAGCCCACCTTTTCCTATTGTGAGGTCGAGTCGGGTTGTGAGCCTATAGAGTCCATCTACCTATACCTTGGTCTGGCTTCAACTAACTTTAACTCATCCACGTTCCGTTTGTATAGGGCAAATAATTCATTCTATTATATATATATATATATATATATATATATATATATATATATATATATATATATATATATATATATATATATATATATATATATATATATATACAGTATATATATATATATATATATATATATATATATATATATATATATATATATATATATATATATATATATATATATATATACAGTATATATATATATATATATATATTTAAATATATATATATATATCCTCATTCAAGATTCTGTCTTACAATAAGATTGCAAAAAAATAGAGAAGAAAGGAATATAATTGAATGATAACAAAATCATTCAAAATTAAATTCAAAAAATAGTATGCAATGAAAATAAAATTGAAAGGGATATTTAGTGAGTTTACCAACTCTCAAAAGATATCTCGAATGATTTTTATCCTCACGATATTTCTGTTTTCTTATTCTTAATTTATAATAATCTGATAATGGATACTGATGAGTTTTCATAGGTTGGTTCACAGATAGGTTGAGATTTTTTTTCACGCTTCAATTTGGGTATATTCAACGAAAAACCCGGCACCTCCACATATTAATTTTCAACCAATAACGATAGCATATTTTGATTGTTTACCCAACATTTACTCAAGTTACTATAACGACGTATATTGTCACGTGACAGCTGTAGAAAGCAGTGGTTATAATTACTAGCTCAGCGTCCCCACCAAGATCTAGATTATTTGGGGGTACGAATGAGCGGATATAAATCATGTGTATATATACCAACTCCCATGATTCACGCGGGAGTGGAACCCATGTCCTATTTGACAATCATTTGCTCGACTGAACCAGACGGGAATTCTTGGAACTAGACTAGACAATCACCGCCTCCGTGATTCTTATCAGGACCCACATGGGAGTATATCTAAAGTGATTCAAACAGTAACTTATACCTATATCTCTACAACACTATCAGTCGCGCCCTTACTACCTGAGTGAACTAGAGTCTTTGTTTAGTTGAGTTGTTTAGGTGATAAACCATTTATAATTTGAAATATTATATATTCATTTTCAAGGAATAGATATTTTTAATCCTTCCTCACCGGATTTATACTCTAGATATAGTAGAAACTGAAATGATGTGTTTTTTCAATCTATCCGCCTGAAATTCCCTTAGCTATGAACTTGATGAATTTTGTATTTAAAAGTCACACCAGATAACAATTTTAACATCATATATCTAGTTACCATCTTTTTCAATTATCTCTCTCTGTATATCTCTGTAGAGGTAGCTGAGTGGTTAACGCACTTGCTTCATGTGATCCGGGAGGTGAATGGGGCATATCGGACCTGGTTCGGTGCCCACCACCGTCCATCTTTACGAGGGTTTTCGTGGTTTCCTTCTATAGAGTAGGCTAATGCTGGGATGGTTTCTACAATATATGCCACGACCGCTTCCTTCTCACTATCCTTCCCGATACCTAAGAAACCTTCATCTCATCATCTCATCATCTCATTAATCATTCATCCGACGCCAATAGATCGTAGCTATCATTATAGTCTGTCGTTAAACCCAATATAAATAAATAAAATAAAACCATCACAATTCACTTACTTCCCTCAGAATTCTTTTAAGATGGTTAAAGGACATGAAAGGGCTTGACATTTCCCCGTATGTGCGAGAAACCTTAGATAGGCCTATATATTACATTTTGATTCACAATTATCATGCTTCCCCCCCCCCACTCTTAAATCAATGTTCCTACGCGTCTGAACTGCACACCACAAGGGCGATCTTACCACCCCAAATAGCAATAATGTAGAAACTTCTTAGATTTATAGTAATTATTGTTTTTGTTCAAAACCTTTTTCATAACTTATACATTCAGATCGATTTAAAAGATGAATGAAACATAAGACACAGCCTACTTTACCGCAATATATGAATGGCTGAATCCGTCATTCGATTATGGTTCAAGTTTGGAAACTCTTCGTGCCATTTTTTTACGCAATGCAATGGACTAAATAATACTACTTCTGTGTTTAAAATTTATTATACTCGAACAACGAAAAACTTCACGTGGACAGTTTGGATATGTTCCAGCTAGACCCAGTTCCATCGTCTGGAATTCGGGATACATTGATTTATTCAGTTCGGTTAATAATTTATCCTTCGATTCCGTTTTTACCGTATCTACCGATGCAGATAACAATGTGTATCTTTGGCGTGTATCTTTAGATTCATTGGTCGAGTTGGTACGTAGGTCAGTAGGTTATAGCAGATAACCGTCATGCACAGGAGACCGGGATTCGATTCTCGCCATGGTCGACCATCCTGACAGAGGTTATTCGTAGTTTTACTCTGTCGTATATATAGTTTAGTACTGGGATGGTTCCTCAACAAAAGGTCGCGACTGACTCCTTATTAAAGACACTTTCATCACCGACGATAACAGATTTCTGCAATCGTTACAGTGCGTTGTTAGACCCAATATCAATGATAACAAAAAACGATATAAAAAAATGATAGAAAATATAGAGGTATAGGTTGATTTTCGCTCATTAAATATTATAATCAATTAAGTTATCACAAAATATTTTATATTGGTTTAATTATTCATTAAAATAAATAATGAAGCATGTCATTAGTTTTCTGCAATAAGTATTCTTTGAAAACTGGATGAATTAGTTCTCTAAAAATGATCGTGTACAGTATACGGGTTTTTGAATTGGACAAAATGTTTCTGATTATTGTATTTTTTTTAAAGCAACGCAGCACAAATATCGGATATTTCCAACATTATATATGTTCCAACATTATATTATGATTATATCCGGTATTTCTGCTGTGTAATATCATCTTCGGTTAAAATATATTTTAGAATATTGTATTATTATATATATTATTATTTGTTCATTCATATATTTATTTCTCTTACCTCGTACATGACTCTCCTTCTTGTCCCTTGCGCAACAAGATATAAAAAGAATCATGGTTGTAACTTCGTTACTATCTCTTCAACTCTATCGCGCAACCTCTCTCTCTCTCTCTCTCTCTTTCTCTCTCCGTGTCCCTCGCCAAAGCTCTTTACTGATATTATTTTCCGCCACCAGGTAGTGCCAGCTGCAGTATACCAACTACATTTCAAAAGAGAACCAGCTGACCACTTTGCAAGGTTCCCTACATCGCGCTTTTTACAATTAAGACAATACTTCACAGGATCATTTCTGTAGTATGTCTTCAAATCTTTCTACTCAACAGTAGAATCTACACAACCATGATGATGAGGTATAACACCCTTCTCTGAGCGTGAGGCTGATCATGGATAATCCTCCTGTAGGATAATCCTGGTCCACGATGATCGTTCACCCCTTCCTTCGGGATCGGGCTACGAGGAGGGTGTCTTCTGAGTGGCTGTAAAAAAAACATAATAAATCAACTAATTAAAGTCCAACATCTAATAATGTACGGATAAAATTGATATTCAATTATATGTACTACATAGGAACATAGGAACAATATATATATAGATATATATTTCATGTACCAATGAACAACGATAACATACAATTTAATCGAAATAAAATCTGTTGTACTATAAGAGAAATGGAATATCGGGAATTTCTAAGATTTGTTCTTTCGGAAATATGAGATTTCTAATTTTCTTTTAGGTTTTGATATGCTGTCCAAAATGACCAATAAAAAGCACGGTTATACTTTAATGAAATGCAGATGAATTCATGATTGATGAATTGATTAAATTCCGTTAATTATTGGTATGGTATTCATTATATATATATTTTTTTTTTCTTTCTTCATCAAAATCAATACTTGATACGAAATCATTGTTACCCAATTGAGGCTATGGATAAAAAAAGTAGGATCGTTGGACGTATATAAAAATATGTGCATTTATACATTATATTAATATATAACTTGATATGCATAATTTGATTTGTGAGTACATATTAAACTGCACCAGTCATACTACAGACTCGGTAGCCCTATTTAAGATGCAAACACAACTGTACAGACCTACTTCGCAACCGGAAGTAGGCGAAACCATAATTTCCGTCTCAAACGATCCGATACGACATCTCTATTCATTTCAATCCTTTTAATACAATAATAATACATATTCATGTAGATACATAACTTCACGGTTCGAAACAACCGTGTGATGATGTTAGTATATAGGCGAGACGGTTAATCGTAACCTTGTCTGCAAGCACCCAGCTGAGGAGGAAATTAAATCCCTTGTCACAACGTATCGCTGACTGTGGTTTTACCTGGGCGATGCGCGCCGGGTGGAGTGATGGTGGGTGGGGGGGTAGGGGGGGACGTTATCTTATCGGCCCCATGAAGAGAAAAACTGTATAGTCACTGTTATATTATAATATTTTGGAAGTTTGTGCGTGTGAGTTCTAAATAGATGTATGTAAGAGGGTAACAAAGGTAATGTTGATGTTTGGCAGCCCCTCTGACTCGGTCAGCTAAGGCATTGATTTATAAAAACTGCCTAAATCATCTCTTTATTTCATTGAACAGTTACGAATAATACTATATAATTATTCATTCATTTTGTGCTTACAACCTTGAATTAATACAATTCGGTGGTTGTAGTCAGACATGTGTGATTGTAGGTAAGACCTACATAATATGAAAAATAATACATACATATAAATATATGTCTGTATGTATATATATATATATATATATATATATATATATATATATATATATATATATATATATATATATGTGTGTGTGTGTATATATGAATATATATTCAGCAAAATCGACATATTCATTAGTTGTGAAGAAACTTTTGAGTTGACAGTATAATGATTAATCTTTAATTTGACTTGTAGGCAAATTGACTGTGGTTTTGAGTCGGACATATTGTATTGAGTTTTTTTAGAATCCGCTCGTTCTTACCCTCGAATATCCTGAATACTGATGGGGTCGTTCATGAAACAATCATCATGGTCATATACTTTATGTTATCTCTAGATAGTGTGTGGGTGAGTTATCAATGCTGATAACTTGTATATAGTATACACTATAGAAGTGCATGCACTTACTACTTCCTATAACTAGTTTCGGTTACTACAATAGCATTAACCACAATTACCCACTTGGTGACGTCAAATATCAGAGCCACATTGAATTTTAAGATTCTTCAATGTGAATTTTAATGACATATTGTAATCAAGAAGACTGTTTTCGGACATTTTCTTGTCCGAATGTGCCTAAAAATAGAAATAGAATTGTGGTTAATGCTATTGTACTTGACCACTGGTGATAGGCACGTAGCTCGTCAGTTATGCTTCATAGTTCGTCTATAGGCCACTGATGAGTATTCAGAGATATCTTGATCGGTTTTGTGAAATTTTCCACATGATAATTAAAATGGGGTGGTAAGATCGCCCTTGTGGTGCCCCGTCCAAACGATCCTACCTTTCATCCATACCCCTGATTGGGGAACAAAGATTTTGTATCAAGTTTTGATGTTATTAAAAAGAACATAATCAACAGCTCTTTGATTGGATGTTATGTTTTGTGTCGTTTGTGGGCACTATATACCACCATGTATTCAATATATATATATATATATATATATATATATATATATATATATATATATATATATATATATATATATATATATATATATTACTATATTTTTTTTATTCATGTTTGTACCTCTGAATTGTATCACTGTATATCACTTTATAGTCGTCAATTGTATTTGCTTTGGAATTTTTCGATTTATAGACTCGGTATACATTTTCCCTTATCGTATTTGATTTTTTTTTTCAATCTTACTACTTTGCCAATCATAAACTTTTCCTAACTTGATTCCCCCAAACAATTTTCCTACAATTTCTGACGTTTACCAACTTTTCTTTTGATATTTTCCCTTATTTTTCCCCCATTACTCCCATTTTTTCCCACGTCCTCACTCCTCAATCACTATTGACCCTATAATATCAAATAGTAAATAACACATGAACATAAATATGCATAAATGTTTACCACAGTCTTTGCAAACATTCACACGTAAAGTTAACATAATTCTCGGTTAGCACAATTACAATATTTGCATTTCTCTAATTGTAACACGCTGTTCACTACCCCGTGTGTATTATACAAGTACGAGTACACTCACGGTCAAATAAAATATATTTCGCGAGAATAAATTCAAATCAAATCTGTGCATATATTATTTCCAATTTATTCACAAAATGTGCATGGAGTAAGTATTCACGTTGTCTACTACTTTCAATTCATATAAGGTTCGTTCATTTTCTCCAGGATGCATTTTCATGTTGCATAATCGACCACTTTATGTGTCCGCGAGGGTACATGCAACAGCTACTGTACATTGCTATTTGCTGAGTGCAGTGATTACACGAAAGAAACTACTTGTATAAAATGGTTCCCCTGTTACCATAGCAACAAACAAACAGAAATAGTAATAATGTACAAAGACTAATGTTTGGGAGTTTGAACGTGTGTCCACGAAATATGAAGGTGCGAAACATCCGTGCTCTAGTGGTGTGAAGTAGATGATATATATATATATATATATATATATATATATACGTGTGTGAGTGTGTGTGTGTGGTGTGTGTTTGTATGTGAAGAACAAATCACAGAGTTTATTCCTTGTGATTAACATCACCAAGCAACTTCAAATACTAAATCTCTGTTCCAAATAACCAACGGACTCAAGAACTTCACAATACACAAAGGGAAATTGCGTATGTAATTTGATTCTACAAGTATTGAAAATTACTCCTCTATACCAAAGAATAGAAGAAATTGTTTGAGTTTTATGTTGGGGAGTGTGAAGAGGGTTGGAGAGAGGGTGGAGGGGGGAGGGGCACGCTCTGGGCACCCGGCCCTCTAGATGGCTTTCAAAATAATTATTCTCCTTTGTGTTGAATCTCTTTTCCTTCTTGTCGCGACTAAAACATGGACCCATATACTTACATAAGTGCGCATGCGTTGAACGTTAATATTGATATGGTTGAGATTTTATAAGATAAGACGGCCGGTACCAACATAAAAAAGTGAGCACTCATACTGTAATGATGTTTCTTTTGGTGTCTTTACTTGGTGTTGGATGATTAAAAGAACTGTTATGTACATAAATAATTAAATATCAAATGTACAATACACAATCCAATAAAATGCTCTATGAATGACTTTTTTTTGCATATTGTGAGACGTTTATATTTTTGGGAGAAGCTGTTTATTGGCAACTCTTTTCATCTATTTCTTCCAATATCAATCAATCGATCTCTAGAAAACGCACACCATTTGTTTAACACTATTTTTCAAAATATTCTGTCTATTTCATATTCTTTACGACTACGTAATTGTTACTGACAAACAAACACATGAAAGGACATGAATTTAATTTCCAAGTATTGAAAATTACTTCTGTCTTCTTATATTTCTTACATTTTACTCATCATTCTACTTTCTTACATTTCTTACATTTTCTTACATTTTACTTCTTTACATTCTGTCAAATGTCGTTACTCATTGTTGAAAGAGATTGACAACAATGTCCACCAATTGGTATTAACTATCACAATCTTTGGTTCGGGTAGTTCTCCAGTTCGCTGTGTTAGTATAACGATTAATTGTTTGTCATTTCAATAACTTGATCATCTGGGGTCATTATGTTACTTGACCTTAGCTTATAGGTTCAAACAATTTATGTTTATTTATTTATTCATTCAATATTCCTTTAACCCTCTTCCGAGAAAATGAGAATGGTTAGCAGTTTACAATTATCAACTTACTAACTTATAAATGTGGCTTATAAGTTATAACATTATATGATATTGACTAAATCTATCAATAAATGGCAATGATGATATTAATAATAATATTGAAAATGATAATAATTAATGAAAATAGGTTGTAATAATTTTAAACTCCAATTTTTAGATGATTTTAGCTTTTCAAGTAATCCTGGAGGTCAGTTTGGAAATACATTTTATTTAAATTAATTACAATTATGACCATAAAATAATTTTCATTTCATCAATCAATTTCATTTTTCAAGATAAGTAGGCCTACAGTTTTGAATAATTATTAGACGAGCTTTAGCGAGGATTCAATTTGACATACTGAAAAAAATTGGTGTTCGTTTTTATGTTTTTTTTTTTTTTTTTTTTTTTTTTTTGTTTTTATGTTTTTTTGTCGGTTCTCCACAGGTCAAACGGCTACAGCTATCAACTTCAAACTTTTTTTCGTCATGGTTCCTCATCTAACTTAGATCTGTATAGTTTTGTGGCATTATCGGGTGGTAACTTTTTTTTTTATGAATTTTAGAAATTTCAAAAATCCCCATTAGAATAACCCGGAGGAAAATACTTGAAAAATCAAAATTTTTCAAGACCTCTCAAATTTTCGCCGAATATGAAGGAAACTATTGAGCACATTTTGTGAGATTTTTCGCATCAATCGGATGAGAAATAACGAAGAAAACGCATTTATAAAGCATTTTCCCATCAATTTAGGCTATTACGGGAACCAATTAAATCTATAGCAACAAGTGTCACCAATTAATTCAAAACGATTGAAATGAATGAAGAGGAAGGCCGTGACATAACTGATTCTCGTAAGGTTTTTGAACGTTTGGAGTGATCCAAGGTCTGTAGATGTAGATTGGGTTGACAAATTATTTTTCATTCTAGATTTCTATACCCCTAAGCTCGTCTAACAACGCGCATCCCGCGTTTTCCTAGTAGTTTCAATTAAATTTTGATTTTAATTTATTTTAAATATTGATTCTTATTTTTCAAATAGAGTCAGTGTCCATGAAATCCTCTACGGAGTAAAAAGTGTTTTCAGAAGATGCATTTCAGTTGTTGATTTGAATTCTTTTAATGGCATTTTTTTGACATCTGTTTTAATTCAAGTTTAAGTTTTTGATATTGGTGAAAAAAGAAAACTGAGGTTCGTAATGTCACCACTTGCTGCAGGACATTCTATTTATCATCTTATAACACCTCTACTATACTTGTGACAAATTAAAGTTTTTTATTCACCAAACAGAGTCATGTATGTATGTTGTATATTGTTAGCGTTGGTGGATCGAAATACTCAATCGTCAACACTAATATATGAGGCAAACGGTCGATCGGTGCTGCAAACTCTTCACGATTGATGGTGGAACTATAAATAAGGGTAGA
>OZ023337.1:24747086-24827086 GCA_964007535.1 Brachyptera risi
CTCGTCTAATTATATCCATATATTGTTCACAATTCAGAAAAACTAATGTGCACAAAAATGAGAAACCAAAAAAATGCGAGATGGTTCCTCTTATTAGGCCTAATTCGATAGCAGAATGCGTTGCGATGTATATCTGAATGCTGCAGCTCTTAATATTGCAGTAGGCAATTGACAACTCGCAGTCTCCGCCCCCTTGACGTAACAAATCATACCGTCCAATCAACAGGGCTGTTAGAATTGTAGTCAAATTGAAATATCCAATCGGGGTATCTTCAAATGACCACAAATGATGTGATCCAACTGGCTGACTGGTGAAGCCACGCCTATTTCGAGACGTCAATTGGCACTGGAGGAATATAAAATATACTACCTGACCGGCAGGACTGTTTTATCTAAACATATAAATTAGAAAAAGTACTTCAAGTTCAACACAACAAATACTAGTATACTCAGATAACAATCATTCACCAGTGTTTTTTACTTTTATATCATTTTAATTACACAACAAAATGACATTGAAAACGATTAAAAAGTGATATAATTCTACTTTACATAAGTTACATTATTTTACGATGAAAAGTGAATTGATAATACCTACTATTATACGATGCAAACATAAAACGTAACATTTGGCATGACGTTAACTCATCTGGCACTACATGTTCTTTGAAAAATAAAATAAAAATTCAAGAAAATGTAGAATTTTTTTTTTTTTATAGAATATATAGAACACAGTTTCTATAGAATTAATTTTCTACTTATATCAGATTCTGATAACGTCATAGATTTTACTGTGTTTAACGACGTACTATACTGATGACTATCAACGTCGTTGAGTGATGATAGAGATGATGGGAAAATTTAATGAAAGCTTTTGTTATTATGTATTTTGAATGGTGATAGAACAACTATGAAATACCTCTTTCTGGATGGTCGACAATGAAGCGGGAATTGAACCCAGGTCTTCTGAATGACGGTTCAGAGTGCTAGTCACTTGTCCACGAAACCGTCTCAGCCATATTGACCAAAAGTTGAAAATAAAATTATGATATTTATTTCCGTAAATCACCTGCTATTCTACAGAAAAAATTGTTGGTGTGGTAGGCTTTTAGATGTTAACAGTAGTATAACTAGATAAGTTATGTATAATATAATAATAATAATAATATTGTGATAAAAAAAAATCCCAATGTACTAAATTACAAAATGATGTGCGCGCATATTTGAACAATGACATTTATTACAAATGTTCATTGTTTACAGATGTTTTGTAACTTTTCGTCGGCCATATTGACATTTATAAGCTCATTGTTGGCTTTTGTGTCGAATTAAAATGTGTCTTCTTTGAACTAAAGCCACACTTTTATTCGACGTCTCAGTGAGTGTGATAAATTTTAACCAATCACTGTCGCATAGACTTTAATTAAGACAGTATTACAAATGAGCGTATTTATATGCATCAGAGCATTGTTTTAGACGCATTAGTAAATGTAAAAATGATGGTAGTATCCAATTATTATCAATAACTATAATCTCAAAAGATAATTGCTACAAGGGAAATTACTCATAGTTATTGCTTTGTCTAACTTTATATAGTTTTTAATGCAGCTATATATGTTTTATTTTAATGGAATACGTGACTCATTGGAAGCTACATCAAGAATAACTATTTGAATGATTGTTGAAGTTTTCTCATGAATCTAAAATATACGATTCTAGTTATTTATCAATTTCTTTAGTTCATTGTTTTATATTTTTAATTAAAAATGGAACATTCGTAATTATCGAGTGATATCCAATTAATAGATAATTGTACCTTGTAAGATAATATTCGTAATAAGTATAATTACTGATTTATGGATCAATAAATTCATACTTTAGATTACAATAAGTGGTACAATATAATAATTATTTCACAAGAAAATGTAATAATCCAATCGTCTTGTATTATTAGTTATCATTGAGTCCAAACTTTCATTTGACTTATTGTTTTGTGTTATTTTAATTATTGAGGTTGTATCAAAGACCTTATAGTCTATAACTTCGTTAGTTAGATGCGAAGTTGGATACTGAGGTCTTTGATTGTATCTCACATATACGAACGTCAACTAAATCTATTTCGATATTATCGTGGTAATATATATATATATATATATATATATATATATATATATATATATATATATATATATATATATATATATATATATATATGTATATATATATGTTATATATATATATATATATATATATATATATATATATATATATATATATATATATACATATATATATATATATATATATATATATATATATATATATATATATATATATATATATATATATATTTATGTATATACATATATATATATATATATATATATATATATATATATATATATATATATATATATATATATATATATATATATATATATATATATATATATATATATATATATATATATATATATAACATTCATATAAGGAGCAGCAGCGCTCAAATAAGATACTCAGGAGAATTCCAATACATATCTGTATTACATAAGGGAATCATAAAGTTCAGGTGTTCGGGTGTTCGGGTTTTCCATCAGAAAATGATCAAGGGATAACCGAACAACAAGCTTTTCAAGATGGCTACTGGAATGCGGTTTTAAGCACATTGCATAAAAGCTTAGATTGTGTATTGGCTGATTTTTGATGATCACCTAGCTTTACGTTCGCTGCTATCTATAGATATCTGTTGGGCTCACCAATACAATAAAAATTAGTTGTGTATATTGATTTAATATTATTATTTTTTAAATTATGATCCATTTTTAATTATGATTTATAATTGGTACACATATAAAATTAGTATTCAGAATGTAAAAATAAGTTGATACCTTGATTTACATTCCGTAAAACCGGTCCCATGTAATGAAAATTACCTATATAAAACTGCCCCTAACTGTGTAATTTTTTTACGTCAACTTAATTTTTTAATATTTTTTTCTTAATTTTATTTTGGTATACTTCATACGTGACATGAAAACACGTAGGTTTCAAAACGAATCATCGACATAATCAGAGAGTTATATTTCTTATTTCAGTCCAGAGTATAAGTTATTGCATTATGCACATCGGTGCTTGCATTTTATCATTTTATGACGCATGTGCATCGTACAACCTTGATTTTTTCTGTGCATTTCTGCTGCATTTTGAACACGATTATTGGTCGGACGTTGATTTACCGATGACATAATGCGAAGGTCATCTATGCGTAATATGTCACACATACATTATTACTTCTATTTGAATGTCGAGGCTATTTACATGATGTTAAAATGAAAAAAAAATCTGACACGAAAATAAAACCAGAATAAGATGTTCACGTTTTTATTTCGGTGTCGGCATATTTATTAGTAATGGCTTGATGAATGATAGAATTAGATAGAATTAATTTTGAAAACTTGAACTTGCCGTATAGTTCATTGGACATGTTTTTTTTGTTCTTTTTATATTGGGTTTTAACGACGCACAACATACTGATGGCTACGATCTATTGGCGTCGTTGGATGATGAATAAGATGATGGGATGATGAGATTAAAAGTTATTTCACTATGTGTTTTGGATGGTGGGAAGGAGTCGGTCGTGTCCTGTTGTTAAGGAACCATCCCAGTATCGACCTGAACGATAGAGAGAAACCACGAAAAACCCCTGTCAGGATGGTCGACCATGGCGGGAATCGAACCCCGGTCTCCCGAAAGACGGTTCAGTGTGTTACCACTCGGCCACGCGTCTCAGTCTACTCTAGACAATCAGAATCGGGGACGCCGAAGAGCGTATACCGGAATAAAGTATACTTGGCTGTGTGATATGGGATTTGGGGTACTTTTGAATGGATGGTTATAAATGTGGTCAGGAGTTCAGGGTAGTTTTGATAAATATCACATAACCGAGTATATTTTATTCCAGTACATGCTCTTCAGGTACCTTTGCTCAAGTGGGTCGTTTTAGCGAAATATCATTTCTGGATGATAACTTTGTATTGTTATGAAATGATGAATAAAACATCAGAAACTACAGAAACAAAGATATATATAAACTTATACTCAATATATCTACAAAATCATGTGCATTAAGATAATATATCTGGGATATCCTATCACATTCACACGTTTACAGCTCAAACTATATGCTATAAATAGTTATACTTGTGGAAACTATATTATAACAAAACAAATAGCTATTTCTCAAGTATATAGTCGTGAAGTTATCAAAAAGACCATGGGATTGTGTAAATATCAGAATACTGATATCTCATATTGGTTTATTGTTGCAAAGTTATATGAAAAAAATGATATTTTACATATACCCATATACACTATTGTGATAATAATAATTGGTAAATTAAAGCTATAGATGTGTTTGTTTGCGAGCTGTTTCATTATTGAACTGGATTTGAAATAATTTCAAGATCTTGTTGGAACTGAAAAACTGGATTTTCCATATTTGGTTCAATGTTCCAAAAACCAAAGTTATAAAAAAAAAATGATATCATATATTATACACTATTATGATGATAATTGGTGATTTGAACCTATAGGCCTATACATATTTTTGTTTGCGAAATTGTTTCAAGATTGAACTAGATTTTAAATAGTTTGAAAATTTGTTGGTAAACTGAAAAACTGGATTTTTGCTAACGTCATGTTTTTTCCCTGGTTCGTTAAAAATATAAAAGATGATAGATATAGTTATTTGCGAGGGGTAAACAACAAGTAAATTTGGTATACACCTGATTTCAGATTTCAAAGGATTTCAAGAAGATTTCATGACAAGTGTACACCAGATTTCAGAATTTTTTAACCCCTCTGTTATGTGTACTAGGCAAACGCGTTATGTGTTTCCGCGTTGATGGATGAGCTGGAACATATCAACTTATCTTTGGATTGGTTATTATATATATATATATACACCTTGAGATCCAAACCATTACATCACTGCCATCTTATTTTTCATTAATAATTTATATGATAATAAAGAAGGCTTTGTTTTAATCGTTCACGATCAAGTGGTGACACTTGTTGCTTTGATTTAATAGGTATCTTAATAGCTTTGAATAATTAACACAAATAACATTATATATTTTTTTACATCGAAACGGCTCATCCGATTCAAGTGAGAGTTTGGAATAATGTGTATCATTATCAGATTTAAATTCCCTGAGAATTTGAATCCTCTCAGATGAAATATTTTTCACGAATGTTTTCCTCTGGGTTATTCTAATGGGATTTTTGAAAACTTTGGAATGAGTTTTCTCAGAAGTGGTTCAACCGATCACGCCTCAAAACTATACAGCATCAAGTCAGATAGGGGTTCATGTGTGTGCCAAGTTCCAACTGATTTTGAATTTTCGTCTGACCTGTGGAGCGCGAACAAAAAAACAAAAAAACAAAAAAAAAAAAAAAAAACAGACACTTTTTTTTCGGTATAGTGTAATTGAGTCTTCGCTTCGCTCATCCAACAATCATTTTTTCTCATTGTTTTCATTTTACTCGCCATCCTTATGGATATTAGATTCATCTTCGCTGTGCCACACAATCAGAATGTGTATATATATGATACCTTTCCAAAGTTATCGACAAAACAAAACATTGCCATAATAAAAATTATCACCATATCGACTCTTATCACTTTTGTGCAATACCACATGTCGACATTTACATTGTGATTGGTTCGTATCCACATTTCGCATCATTGTTGTCAAATACAAGTACCAATGAGTGACGCCTATTTCTCGCTGAAGTTGATACCGCATACCATATTATAACCACCCCATTGACTTCGCAAACAACAAAGAAAAAACGAAATAATAGCATCCACTATCCAGTAATACCAATATAATAACGACAAAAACAGAAGTATTCAATGATATCAATCACTTCACACTGACATTCTGCACTGGTGCCAACAAAAGCTCAATTAAAACATGACAAAATCAGGTGGAATACTATCATAAAGGCCATCATTGTACTCGGTATGCGGTTGGCTATATTGATTTTACGTGTATGGATTAATCATTTCAACTTCCATAGCATTCATTTAATTTGCATAGTCGTTATAATAAGCCAATGAATGAGTGGTATGGTGGAACGAATGCCGTGGTTACTAATTGGAGTATGATCCAGTGGTGGACTGGGTTCTAGAGGACCACCCAAAACTGGAGATGGTAATCGAGAAGAATCAAGTATATGTGATTTTAAGTGGACTACAAAATATCATTCCTAAATTTCTAAATTTTATATCAAAACTTTATATCAAATTATTTATCACTATTGCTTTAATATGTTTATAATTGTTAACTTTTGATTTTATTATTTGTCTATTTGTTCATTTGAACCTTTTTGTCTTCTACCTGTATGCAATCATTGTTGTAGTACTTGATATGTAAGCGTTGAGTGTGAATAAAATGGTTTCAAAAAAGTTTCAAAAAAAAAAAAAAAAACACTGCAAGAAAAAAAAGTGAGATCATAAATATTAATTATTGTTAATACAATATCGGAAATGATTTTTTTCGTTGAATGTACACGATTATTGTGCAGTGCTGAGTAAGCAGTTGACTCTATAGTTCTACATTCGAGTGTCAATTTTCAATTCTAAACGTGGATAGCCATTTCGGATTATATTGTACTGCAGTTTTAGTCGATGAGGATACTATAAATGTATAAGAATAATTTGATCACAAATGCGTAGGCCGTACTGTGCCTCTGTGGTGATGGTATCATGTATACCGATCAGGTTACATAATCTCAATACTTTCAATTCAACTAATAAAAACAAATCAATAAATCAGATGTTTTTTAAAATATGTAATTATGAAAGACTTTAATTATTTCGTTGTTTCTTGGAGTCGTAGTATTTTCCAAAAATGGAATATACCTAATACTATATTATGTGAATGTATCAACGTTAGAACACACACACACACACATATATATATATATATATATATATATATATATATATATATATATATATATATATATATATATATATATATATATATATATATACATATATATATATATATATATATATATATATATATATATATATATTTATATATACATATATATATATATATATATATATATATATATTTATATATATATATATATATATATATATATATATATATATATATATATATATTTATATTTATGATATATAAATAAAATTCAATTTTGATAGCGAATTTATTTAATGTATGCAACTTTTCTGTTTTCAGGTAAGCTAGCATGTGATTGGATAAGATATTGCTAGCGAAAAACATACAAATCAGTCATCCGCAGCATGCGAATACAAAACTGGGTGAGCGACGCTTTTGCTGACTCTTTACATTGAATTAAAAAGGAGTTTTAAACAACTATTATTTGATTATTTGAAAAAATGTATTCTCCATTTTAATTATATGATGTTTAACGACGTGCTGTAATAATAACGAATTCTCACTCGCGTCGGATGAATGATTAATGAGATGATGATGAGATGTAGCTTTTTTATTAATGGAAAGAATGGTGAGAAAAAAGTGGTCGTGGTCGATATTGTAGGAACCATTACGACATTTGCTACAGATTTTCAGAATTAATTATATATATATATATATATATATATATATATATATATATATATATATATATATATATATATATATATATATACGGATTACGGTATATATGGTACATCTGACATATGCGATGGTTGATGAGAAATGATGACGTAAATCATCATCTTCACTGTCAATTATATTCTATCTTGTGAAAATAATATAGGGCATATTCCAACCGCTGACCATAACCATTTAATTATTGGGCTTCATAATTCGGTAATAAAGTCATCCATTTTCTTCTTTCAACATATCCAGTGCACACATCCATTCCACGACCGCCACTGTGTTTGTTTGCCCCCCCCCCGCTCTCCCCCCTCCACAGCCCCCCCCCCCCTGCATTAATTAGCGTGTGGCGAGGCGTGGCCCACCTGTCAACTCTTGTCAATTTGTCATCGACGTGTGTTTTGGACAAAGGTTGATCCTGTTAAATGATTATCGATATGTTTATTTGGATCTCAGCTTCTGGGGACTGGAGCATTTTTAATCATCTCGACGCTTTAGGTGACATACCACTCGACATACCGGCATAGGTGTTTGTTGATTACTGTTTGCTTAACGACCCCACCAACGGCTAGGTTATTGAGGGCTACGAATGAGCAGGTGATAATGGAACAATGAAGTGATGATATATAAGTGAGAGGACGTTTATAAAAACCCATGCCTTATGAGGGAGTCGAACCCAAGACCAAATATTACTTCAGTTTGCGCCTAATATTTCATGAATTAGGCCCATGTCTATTGGAGTATTTTGTCTTTTGAAAACACACATCCTCCATGTCTAAGCCAGGCATCTCTTATATGATTATATTTTATTCAAATGATTAATTAAATGTTTACAACTGCAGCTAGATCACCTACAATCACAAAAAATTTAGTTGGTAGGCCATGTTCATATCTCGATCGTGTATATGTATATATATATATATATATATATATATATATATATATATATATATATATATATATATATATATATATATATATATATATATATATATATATACATATATATATATATATATATATATATATATATATATATATATATATATATATATATATATATATATATATATTATATATATACACACACACACACACTCGCACATGTATCCGCGAAAGAAGAGGGTCCCGAGCGACCGTCCCCCTATCTCACACCACAACATCGCACGGTTGTTTCGCGCCTTCATCTCTCGTGGTTATATAGTAAGTTATAACCGGGTGTCTCTGGAATATCTGGAGCTGCTGGAACATTATAATCACGTGACTAGAGAGCGAGGTTATTTCTGATCTGTTTTTATTATTGAATGACATCGTGTTTTTCTCCAACGCATTTATCTTGTAGAGAAACAGATGATGGGAACTGTGCAGGGAACTGTTGGTTGATGCTGTTTATGGCGTAGCTTGCACTCGGATGAGATGAATAGATGAACGAGTCCTAAAGATAGCGTACAGGACACTTACCGCGAATGTTACTTGAATAAAGTCCTGGGCCTGGCTAGCTCCAAGAGATTAAGGACTGTGATTGGTTTCTATTTGATAGAGCTATCAGTTATATAAGTACCATGGTGGCATGTCCAGTTCTTGTGTATTTCCATTGTTGTTAGCACGAAATTCTAGCCTCATTCTTGTGGTGGGCTAAAAAATAGGTCATATTTTTGCTATCTAAGAGACCGTGACTCTGTTATTATGTCGTATTGTCATGGTATCTAGCTCTTATAAAGAACATTATCCAATCAAAGTTCTTATAGTCTCTTGGCTGGGCCTAGTACGTTATTTCGAGTGGAAGTCGCGGTAAGGGTGCAGCATTCTAATTCTATGGTGCTCTATTAGACTTTCTTAGCTTTCCTTTGTAGCTCAGTCAGCTAAGGTGCCGTTTCAGAAACTGAAGTCATTGTTGGACGTGGGTTTGAGTCTCCCATAAGGCATGGATTTATGTAAACGTCTTTTCACTTATCATCCACTCGTTCACTATCGTCTGCTCATTCGTACCCCCGTGTACACTCGTTTCACTGTCATCTGCTCATTCGTACCCCCATATAATCTAGCTGTTGGTGGGATCATTAGGCAACAAATATCATGCAAACACCATCAATCATTAGACTTTCATCCATAAACATCATAGATGAAGTTGGTCAACTAACAATAAAGGGGAACCTATACTCACAGAGTAATATTTTCAGTGCCAACGTAACATATAAACGATTGTAGTGGCTCTCCGTCTGAACATATTGTAAAGAGCCTGCTTCACACCATTCAGAGAAGTATCTTCTAAATTATTGTCTTTTCAAAATGAGCATTAATTTACAATTCGTTCTAACAATACATATATACAATACGTTACATATTATTTGTATGTATAACGGTATACGCGTTGAGGTGTTTATATGTGTTTGTTTGTATGTTTGTGTTTGTTCATAGAGAAAACTAGAAATCCTCATCTCAATTTCAAAAATTAAAATTAATTCATTTGGCCTCCAGGACCCGGCTCTTTTTTTAGTCATGACGTAGGCATTACTAAATTCTGGTTTGTATGTTTCAGAATCGGTAATACCTACGTAATTACTCATGTTCTCTGGAAGACCAAAAAATTAATTGTGTTTTTCAAAATTGAGATGAACAATAGTTTTTTCTCTAGTCAGGGAAATAAATATCGTCAATCTAGTTTCAGGGTTGTTATCTCCTTTAGGCTTTCTTTAGGCACGAATATAATCGTGATGGTCGTGTATTAGATCGCCCTTGTGATGCCCCGTCCAAACGATCCTATCTTTCATCCATAGCTTCATTTGGGGAACAATGATTTTGTATCAAGTTTCGATGTTATTAAATAAAAAAAAGGATATGCTATGTTGTAGCCTCCAACCCTTGTGATTGCAAGTATAGTTCATTATATTTACAACCATTTTTGTTACGCATACCAGGAAAACACTATAGCAACATGAATTAACATTTTTTTCCTTTCTCCCAGATAACTATAGCATTAATAGATTACTGGACTACTAGATTACTAGCAGATTAGCATCATAAGATTGCATCGAGTTCAGATTATTATATTCTCAACCATTTTGTTATGAATAACAGAAAAACGCCATACCAACATAAATACACATTTTTAAAAATTTTATTCAACCAGATTAGTGATGTCATTGGATCAAAGGGTGCTACAACGCCAATTATAGAGCAGCTGAGCAGTAACCTTTGAACTCGGTGCATAAAGAACATATCGATAAATACTAATAATATCGATAAAAATGTTGAATTATAGATAAAACTGTTCATGAAGATGACCTCAAATGATCGTATGTTATATATTTGTATCCACGAGAGATGAAGGTCGTCCAGATGCATACGAAATTAATAATTGTAAAAACGTCAGTGAAAGCAACTAGTACTGATTCAAACATCCGACACTTTTGAAAGATGTAGTTGTGTTTCAAATGGTAAATCTCGTTCTAAAAAACAAATTGTCACTCAAATTTGGTATTGGTAGACAATGATTGATTAGTATTGTTTTCTTTATGACCCCACCAACAGTGGAATTATTAGGGGGTAAGAATGAGCGGGTGATGATGAAACTATAAAGTGATGATATGAGTACCTTTACAAAAAGCAAGTCTATGAGGGACTCCGAGTCCACGCCCAATGTTGACTTGAGTCTGTGAAGTGGTGTTGTAGCCACTTGAGCTACGGGGGGGTGGCGTAACCATCCTTGAACTCTATAGTTGACACAAATAACAACCACAGCCAATTTCAATGAGGGGACCTACTAAACCACATTTTTTCCACCTTATATCACATCTATGTATGTTCCCCTTCCCACTTCAACAACATCCTATATACATAAACCGTCATTCAGGAGACCGGGGTTCGATTTCCGCCATGGTCGACCATCCTGACAGGGGTTTTCGTGGTTTCCCTGTATCGTTCAGGTCGACTCCTTCCCACCATCCAAAAGCACCCAATAAAATAACCTTTCATCTCATTCCACAATTTCATTTATCATTCACCGACGCCAATAGATCTTGGTCATCAGTAAAGTACGTTGTTGAACCCAATATAAATCACAATGAAATATCACATTTCATTTATTCATTTATCTATATTGGGTTTAACGACGTACTGTCCTGATGACTGAGATCTATTGGCGTCGTTGAATGATATATGAGATGGTGGGATGATGAGATGAAAGGTTATTATTTGTATAAGGTGTTTTTTAGATAGTGGAAAGAAGTCGGACATGGCCTATATTCAAGGAACCATCTCAGTATTGACCTGAACAACAGAGAGAAACCACGAAAACACCCTGTCAGAATGGTCGACCATGGCGAGAATCGAACCCCGGTCTCCAAAATGACAGTTCATTGTTATAACCACTCGACCACTTTGTCTCACATAATTTCTCTATAATCCCACCTACTTCCGTTACCATCCGATAGATGGCAGCATGAACATCTTGTCAATCCAGCACGCCTTACTACGCAAACTCCCCTATCATACCGGCCGAGAGTGAAAATGGACTCGTCTACTCTCGTATCTCGGTTACCCTTAGCTACCTGCTAGAGTGTTGCTGTCGTCTGCAGGGAGCACGTCGACTCGCTGGCTTGCTAGTTGGGTACATAACCACGTTACCGATTTACATGTCTGTGTGATTTATCAATTATTATTTATCAATAATTACATAAATAAAACTATCATGTAAGTGGTGTCGAGTGTCAAGTGGGAAGTGATATTTTCTCTGTGGTAAGAGATAGTTTTTATTGTGCTTCGAAAAAGACGAAATCTTTCAAATATTTGTTCCGGAAATTGTGATTCTACGGGAGACTCGTTTGCACCTTTGTTTGGGAGAGGATATTGTGTCTGAAGTATCTGGATTATTTACAGGATGAGGCGCATAAGTGGTGAGTTGATTATAAAGAAAAAAATAATAAAACATGAAAGTACGAAATGTCAAATTCGAGCAAAGTTGAAGAATATGTCCGCTAGGTTTAAAACTAACTTATATAATATATAAAATGTGGTGCCCATTTTTCAGTGGATATTTTTCAGATGCTCATCCCACTGAAAGTCGGTGGAAATAATTTTCCCATTGAATGGGTGTATTTCTGCACGGTTTCTTTGAATTTAGTCGTGTTCTAACAGTCCGTAAGAACCGGTTCCCGCCGTTTTTTTTCCACAATTACTGCACTGCACACGCAGTAGGCCTGTAGTTATCAACACAAAACCACTTGTTATCGTATGGTGATAACAACGTATCATGTATTCGTAAATGAAATGTTTTACATCGTCAATAAAAATTCAAACCGCTAATTCGTTGTTGATCGTAGTTTCGATTGTTGTCTGTAATTTTATTAATATATATTCACCGTTACGCCCTCCTCATAATTCAGTTGAACATGTTGTATTTTTTTTGTCGTAAATTTAAATTTAAAATTCGAAGTTGTTTTGTAGCCAATGGTGTACATTTTTATGGAACGTTTTTTTAAACCAAGGTTGTTGGTTCAATAATATAAAGTGGACCTTGTTCGGTTCTTATCCATATTGGTTATCTTTGAAATGCATTTTAATTAGTTTTCATCGTATGTATATAAAACGTTTATTGGCCTTATTACTCGGGTTTCCATCGGTTACTACGGTCGCGTTTAACTGTATTTTGTGATTTAATATCGCCATTTGGTCACCCTTACAACGCCGATCCCACTTACCATACAATACTGGATATATATTCATGCTACTTTTGCTTTCAAATGGATATGGACTACACACAGCTTGGCTGTACCTTACCTTTACGTCTCAGGGTGTTAGATATGTGTGTGTGTAGGCTGTAGTCAATGCCTTTACACAGAATTTAAAAGAGGGTGTATCTCAGTCCATTCGACATGCACTTTGGTTTTGTGAAGAAAGAACCTAAAGTGCTACTCGAACCTGAACATTTTAGATGTTCTGTCTGAGATAATATATATATATAGACCTATATATATATATTTTTTTTTTAAATTCGTCAAAATAATTCGAATTTAAAATGGAGATCTCGAGTTGAATACAGATCTAAATTACGTTAGTGATGGAATTGTTGGAAGTTTATTTAAATCATAGACGCAAATGTTCAAGAATACTATTTTTGATGATACAATATTCAAGCTTCTTCGATTAGTAAAGTAGATTTAGATTAATTATAATGAACTGTATTAATTATTCCGGTATTTTTTAATACATATAATAAAAAAATTACTTGCGGATATCATGGGCTTATTTGAGCTGTATAATAGGTCCACTATATTATACGACTACCGGTGTAATAACGAATTACCAGTTATTACAATTCGTCAATGAAGGGAGGGGGGGGGGGGGGGGCGAATAACGTCCTTGAGACATATCGGGTCCAATGCCCCTATATAAATCTAGAGTTCCTATTCTTCAAGATCCCCAATAATAGTGGTATTATATGCCTATATAATCTTCTGAGTCATTCTTTACTCATGATGGTTCAGAAGCGCATTTTTTTTTCATTTTTTTTTTTTGTAAGTTCAGTAGGTTGGTATTGTATTTCTTAGATTACATATTTAGACAAGATGTCAAATGTTTTTTGTGTGTGTGATGGTATCTGCGTGTTTTGAGGGGGGCGGAGGGGGGAATAGGGCGTGTGGAAGACTTGAGTTCTCAAGCATTAGGGGTTTTTGAAAGTTGAAACTTAAGTCAGTGTGGCCACCTGATGCATTAAGTCCCTATCATCCCCCTTACATCTTTGTGCCCTTGTTGTGGAGTAGAACGTCTTCGTGCGGTTCTGCTGTAAGCTCTCTGTAATAAACTAGCCGATGTTAATATCTTCTAACTTATCATCATCGCAATTGACGACTCGAAATAGGCGTGGCTTCACCAATAGGCCAGTTGGATCGATATCATTTGTGGTCATTCGAAGATACCCCGATTGGATATTTGAATTTCACTACAGTTCTAACAGCCCTGTTGATTGGACTGTATGATTTCTGACGTCAAGAGGGCGGAGACTGCGAGTCGTCAATTCATGAGCTTCAAAAGTTGGAGTTTTTTTTACCATTTTCATGCTACGCCTTCAGATGATCCTGGTGGCGTATAGATGAACTGAATGTAATTTTTCGTTTCTTTTTTAGTATATATAGCGTACACTTTTTAGAAAATCTTCAACGTTTTCATTAAAACAAAACAAATTTAAGTATTTCTAAATACCAAAGTGGGACTGTCCGGATGGGGCATCACAAGCGCGATCTTATCACTCCGAATTTACAACAACAATCTTCTATATAATTAAAAAAAGATTATATTGAGGTGTCTTATTACCGGCACAGTAGCTGAGTGGTTAGCGCACTTGCTTCGTGATCCGGGAGGTGAAGGGACATATCAGACCCGGTTCGATCCCCGCCACCGTCCATCTTTACAGGGGTTTTTCGTGGTTTCCCTCTGTAGTCTATAGGCTAATGCCGGGATGGTTCCTACAATATAGGCCACGACCGCTTCCTTCCCACTATCCTTCCCACTACCCTTAAAAACCTTCATCTCATCATCCCATCATCTCATTAATCATTCATCCGACGCCAATAGATCTTAGTAATCATTACAGTGCATCGTTAAAAACCCAATTAAAAAAAAAAAGGTGTCTTATTATCGACTTATACTGCTAACAGTATGAGTCTATGGTCTGATAAATGATTTTTGAGGTGACGGGATGGTGAGATGGAGGTTGCTTAGGTATTGCGACGGAAGCGTGCATGGTATATATATTGTAAGAACCAACCCGGCTACATAGAAAAACCACGAGAAACCTGTAAAGATGACCGAGGCCCGAGGGATGAACAACTTATGAAATCTGGTGTACTCTTGTCATGAAATCTTTCTTGAAATTCCTCGGAAATTTGCTTGAAATCCCTTGGAATCTTCTTGAAATCCTTTGAAATCTCATTGAAACCCCGTGAAATCTTCCTCAGTTCCTTTGAAATCTGAAATCAAGTGTACACCAAATTTACTCGTTGTTTACCCCTCGCCGAGATCTGATCTACCCACTTCCCGTGTCACATTGCGTCGCCTTAGCACTGAGCTACTTGTGCTGGTTTACATATAATCAGTCTACAAACCATCACATATTTCGTCTACGATTTGAACGAGGATTGACGGTGTAGATGTTTTTGGACTGCCTACAGAGTTATAAAATGCATGTGCTGTAATTGACCTAAGTTAACTTCCAGTAGAACTTCATGGTTGCCAACCGCAACCTTATATAGATGCTGCTTCAATACAGCTAGCTATATAAAGATATATTTTTTTTTACTTTTATTAGCCATGAATATTATGGCAACTTGCAGCATAAGGTCAAGTTGATTTAGTGTCAAGAAAATGCTATTCTAGAAGCATTATTGGAAATGAAGAAAGTAGTGAATGTTTCAACATAGAGATGATATATAAATTATGTGATATTTTGTAATGTAATAATAAAAGTTGGCGATGTGATAAATCACAAGTACTGTCCCTACGGTGTTCTCTAGTTTTATAAATTCACTACAATTTTATATGTTGACGTCCAATAGTAAAATAGTGTACCGCATATATAATCCGAAATTGTTAATAATTTACTTGAACTTTGAAAAGTTGAATTAAAAGTCCATGATTGTTACGTAGGATCAAATTGACCACACCGAGACGCGTGGCCGAGTGGTAACACACTGAACCGTCATTCGGGAGACCGGGGTTCGATTCTCGCCATGGTCGACCATCCTGACAGGGGATTTTCGTGGTTTCCCTCTGTTGTTCAGGTTGATACTGGGGTGGTTCCTCATCTACAGGCCACGACCGACTCCTCCCCACCATCCAAAAACACCTAATAAAATAATCTTTCATCTCATCATCCCATCATCTCATTTATCATCCACCGACGCCAATAGATCGTAGCCATCAGTAAAGTGCGTCGTTAAAACCCCATATAAAAAAAAAGTACTTGACCACTCATTTAGATAGATGAAAGAGACGAGTGGCTAATACGCTGTTACCGTCATTCAGGAGACCGTAGTTCGATTCCCGCTACTGTCAATTCCATTCCCGTGGTTCCCCTATGTCGTTTAGGAACATGCTGGGGTGGTTATTTGACAACAGTCTACGACCGACTCCTTCCACCATCCAAAAATACGTAATACAATAAATTTCATCGCATCTTCCCACCATCTCATTCATCATTCACCGAGACGCCAATAAATCTTGGTCGTCATTTCATTGCGTCGTTAAACTCAATATGAAATATTAAAAAATACGTGGAAGTTTTATGATAAATTGAAAAATATATTTAAAAAACACTGTTGTACAAAAGAAATGATTCTTTTTCCAAATGAGTAAATTTGAATACTCAAATTGCTTAACATTTGGATGAGCAATTTCGAATTATTGATCATTACAGGATGAGCTAAACAGCTGAATATGGCGCTCAGCTATTTTCTTACCACGACACAACGCACAGCGATTGCAAAGTAACACTTTATTATAGACCTGCACATAGCTCTACTGTAATAACTTATGAATACCAGTACTGTGCAGCGTTCTCTTAGATAAATTATAAAATGTAATAAAGTACATAGATACCATTTTAAATTTATATTAAAAATTAAAATAAATCATGTTTGAAAATTACAATTTCATTTTCAAAGATTTTGATAAAATAAAATACGATGACGTTTCTTATCCTATCCATCATCATCAACTATAATGTTTTCCTTATAGTTTACATTGTTGAAATGTAATCAAACTTCACAAGACGTATGCAAATACAGCTCCAGGGCCTGTTGGGGTGGGACACTAAATAAACAGACACATAGCCCTGTTTGGTTTATATGGAGTTTCAGTTAGCTTTTGGGCCGGTTTTACTTCCAATTATTCATGTTATCTCTTGAAATTCCACGTTATTATCTTCGCCGTGAGACAAAGTCAACATTTGTACGCACTGACGGGTCAACACCCCTGACCGTTACGGCTAACAGGTAGATGAAACACCCAGTGTATACAGTCGAAAACAAATGTGAAACTAACATTTCGGTTGATCTAGGATGAATATCCAAACTTTGTTGACTATTCCTATCGACTGTTTCTCCTATGTGTTATTGTTGACGGTTTGGTGTGTTGATCCGTCGAATATTGGCTGATTTTACAATCATTGTTCGCATTGGATTGTTTTGTAACTATCACTTTATGTTGTATTGTAATTTTGTAATGACAGTCTTGAGGTAGGAAACGTCCTCTCGAAAAAGCCAGGTGTATTTCCGCGGGGTGATTTTTTTTATAATGACATCTGTGAAAAAAATGGGAGGTGAATTTATAGTTACATAATGCTTACAGTCGCATATTTTCATCCAATTTTTTTTTCTTTTTCGGGGGACTAGTTTTTCAACTGAGAATTGTCTGCCTTCTACAGTAATTATCAATTTCAACCAATAATCCTTGCATACACGAGACTTGGATAATATATACGCACCATCATTACAAATACAAATACCACTGTTATTTATTTGTATAGATGTGGTACGTTTGGAAGAGATTCGTGATCAGAAACCCAGCTACATCGTCCGTAGCTTGGTATATAAATGTTTATTTGGCAATAAGTTTCTGGACAATACCGAAGTCTTTAGGATTTTTTGTAAGCTACCTTCTTCCATGAATACAAGTATCACTCTTACACCACTACTTTCATGAAGTTTATGATTTTATTACTATAATTTTATAACTCATTTCTACTTTCGACAATTATGATTACAAATTTATAGTAAGCTGGACCTTCATGGATTGAATGATTGAATGAATGATTTTCTTCTTCTCTTGAATGATTTTCTTCTTCTCTTGAATGATTTACCCTACATATATGAATTTAATATTGGCCGCCACATGGATATGAGACGTGTGGCCGAGTGGTTAATACACTGAACCGTCATTCAGGAGACCGGGTTTCGATTCTCGCCATGATCGACCACTGTGACAGTTTTTTTTCTGGTTTTCCTCTGTCGTTCAGGTCAATACTGGGATGGTTCCTTAACAACAGGTAACAGGTCACAATCGACTCCTTCCCACTATCCCAAAACACCTAATAAAATAACCTCTCATCTCATCATCCCACCATCTCATACATCATTCACGGACGCCAATAGATCGTAATCATCAGTACAGTGCGTCGTTGAACTCAATATAGATGAATAAATAATGTCACGTGATATTTTAAAGAATCCCTACATGCGCATGCGCTGTCAGTCACTGGCAACTTCCATCAACGTCTCCTATCGTAATATTATCTTTACCCACACGAACAAATCCTCATTCAGGTGTAAATTGACATATTCACCCGTAATTTACATGTTTCGAGGGTAATAAAAAACAACACGCATCTCCCTTCTTCCTGTACGTATCCCTCTCTCCCCTATATGGAGATCTCTGGATCCGAAACCCATATGTTTTCCCGGTGTCCGTCAGGCTTTGGGGACTAATTACAAATGCCAGCGGCTAGCTTTAAATTGGACCCTCTCTGTTAATACAGACGTAGGCTACGGGTAAAACCCTGGCTTAATTAAAGTCTTGATGATTTTTTGACTACAGTAGTACGACATGATGTTTTTGAAGCGTGCGGATCTGACCCATGTTAATTTGATTGCACCCCCTTCGAAATGTTCAAACTGAAGCTCGTGGCAGGTTTGGTTTTTAGCTGGCTCTTTTTTTTTATTTTAGTCGTTGGTATTACTTCCGTTCCTGTGGATTTTTAGCGTCTGATCTCTCTGGTTTTTTAGGGGGATAAAATAATGATGGGATTTGATTTACTATGCTGGGTTATGTTCCGGGTGAGGTGATAAAAACATGTTTTTTTTTTTAGAGCTAGAGAGTTCAAGAGTTTGTTGGACAGGGTATTCGTGGTTTTTCTGTCGATTATGTCTTTGTGTACGGAATTTGGTCAACGTTAATAATGTATTTTTAAAATGTTGATGCTTTATGAACGGTTAGTTTAGGCATCATAGAAGTTTTCAATTGAACTTTCAAGGGCTTTTATTTTATTCATAGTCGTTTCTGAGGTGCACAGGTCAAATGTTTCATATATATATATATATATATATATATATATATATATATATATATATATATATATATATATATATATATATATGTATATATATATATATATATATATATATATATATATATATATATATATATATATATATATATATATATATATATATATATATATATTTGTACCAAATCTATAAAATGTCAATCTCTTTCATGATGTAAGGAAGTGTTATACCTACCGGTATCTATATACATTTGTATTTCATGTTAAATTATTTGAATATTATAGACCGTAATAAGAATGTGACATAATATACAAATAACTTGAAAATAATGAGACAACACAAAGACTTGATCAAAAATGTAGATTATATTTAACGATGGAAATATATATAATGATTGCCCAAATCAGTAAATTCAATGACATGGTTCAAGTGATTTTGTGTGTGTGTGAACAATTCAACTGTAGTCCATCATAACGCTCTCAACTATACTGTTTTCTTTTACCAACTTGAATAATTTTTCCACATTATCATACTCTTTTCGTAGATTAAATTGAATACATTGACAAATTCAATGACATATTATTGTTTCAACTGATTTTTTTTTTTTTAGAAAAATCCAGTTGTATTTGGCAACGCTCCCAACTATACTGTTTTCCTGTACGAACTTGAATCACTCTTGTCGTAGATGAGAATTGCGCATACCGTTTTTCCATGCCGAATATACCATGTTCCGCTGGATGATCCATTTCACGGCCACGTCTATACGTACTTTGCCTTGGACACAAGGGGGCAGTGGCGATCTGTTTTTGCTCTGCGACAAAATCTCTGACACAATTACTTATACGTACACACACACACAATAGGGTCATCAATTCTTTGTCGTCAAATGTTTTCAGCTTGCGAGAATTGCATCGTGTGCAAAATGCACAACGCACCAATCAGGGTGATTGACATTGTTGTGGACACAATCAGTCGTTCTTCTTTCAGTGTTTGGAAGACTCGTTTTTTCTCTCTGCCGTTGAATTACATTGCGTTCTTTTGTTGGCTGGTATTGAATTCTTGCGTAACTGCTCAAGGGCTTGTTTGGTGGTTTTATCAAAAAATTAGAGTTTTTTTTATGTTTTTGATTGGTGTGTATTTTCATTTTCATGTATATATATATATATATATATATATATATATATATATATATATATATATATATATATATATATATATATATATATGTATATACATATATATATATACATATATATAATTATATATATATATATATATATATATATATATATATATATATATATATATATATATATATATATATATGTATATATATATATATATATATATATATATATATATATATGTATATCAGGCCCTATGTGCCAAAATATAGTTCAATAAATAGTCTCAATTTGTATGCATGTCATGTCTTACTCGTAATTTTTGGCGAATCGACTTTAATATATTCTACACTGTATTCCAATCCAATTACGTGCGCGTTCGATTGGCCACAACTGCCACCTACACACGTGACTTGTAGTGTAGTTTTACGATTGCTTGCCTCTGGGTTATTCAGGTGTGTCTTCGACTGAGGTGATTTACTTGTTGATCTAAAACTGTTTGTCGGTTTGCGGTCAAGTTGTCGACCCTGCAAGGCACGTGTCGTGTGGGTCAAGGTCAAGTGATATGGCCAATCAAACGGGAACTTCCGCGATAATCTCTCCAATCGGAGAGGTTTAATTTCGAATGGACCATTAATGATGGACGTGGTTTATCGGTGAGCCCACCCAGATCTATATTTCGTGTGGGCCATTCAGAGATACCCTTATTGGTATTGTCAAAATCCCATATGATGGAACAGCAATTTGATTGGATGTTATGTTTTGAGATGTTTTTAGGGAAGTCATAGTCACTAGCTATCAATTAGATAACCTTTCGGCAGAATTCCGACAAATGCATTTGCTGTAAAGATGCTCTTTTTCGTGCATTTAAAAATTTTGTTGGAAATGAAAACTTTGGGCCTCATTCCTGTATTTTGTGACTGTCGTAAGTACCCCTGACACAACTGTCGTATTTTTTAAATTTCATATTTGTTAATATTTAGGAGAGTAAAATTTACGTGATTGTGTATTATATCCAATAAAATTAAACTTTCCAAGTATTACTATTACAAGATAATTTCGTATACATTCATAAATAGTACACGCAGGACGCACTGTTAGGTCCAGGGATCACGTTGACAGTCACAGTTCGTACAGGAATTATAGACCACATTTTAGAAGAGCAGAGAGCTAATCTATTTAGTGAAGAGTCCACGGGAGTCGATTTAGCGAAATATCAGATTTTGGTGATAACTTTTGAACGGTGTGAGATATCAAAATTCTAATGCGCGAGAAACACAGACAATTATTATACTATAGCTTCAAGATGATATAAGTTATAACTTAATAACTCATGTCGCTTGACAGTTATGCGACATGACTTGAATACTTACAACTAACATCATTGTGAAGCTATTGTTTCTCGCGTATTAGATTTCTGATATCTCATACCGTTCAAAAGTTATCACAAAAAAACTGATATTTCGCTAATCGACTCTTTGGACTCTAAATAGTCTTCAGTAGCTGTTGGAATGATGGAAAGAAGACGATCGTGGCTCAAGAAGACCTCTTTGTCAGGACATGGTCTACCATGACGGTAGCCCATGGTCGACCCAGTTCAGGTGACGGTTCAGTGGGCTACCAACTGATCGATCCACACGCCTCAGTTCTTGATTGATTGATCATTTTTTTCTTCACAACACCACCAACAGTTATATGTTATATCTTGGATTGTAGCTATCGCACCGATGCTTTAATTCAAGATCATGTCCAATTCAGAGTTATATAAATATATAAATAAACGAGTGAAACGAGAATGATATACAAAAGCCATACGTTATGCGAGACTTGAACTCAAGAATTGGCTTCCGTTTCTAATGCGGATCGTTAGTTGACTGAGCCAGAAGGGTGGCAATGTCCTTTTTAAATATGATCTACGTAATGGGTGTGTAACGGTGGCTCTACATGGCAATGTTTGAAAGGATTAGCATGTAGGTACAGTTAGAAGTAGAAAAAATTGCAAATTTATTCTATGTTGCTCGGTAGATATTTTGTCAAACTGGGTAAGTGAATTTCAGACTCATTTCAGAGCACTTTAAAATTGTATGTTAATGTTAGTGTACTGCCCAGAAATGAAGCACTTGCTAAATGGACATTGGGCGATATTTCTCTCTTTTCTACTGTTTATTTCTGTCAGGTTTGACGACGCACTCTAATGACAATGAAGACCTATTGGCGTCGGATGAATGACTAATGAGATGATGCTTGTTTAGGTAGTGGGGAGGAATCTATTCTGACCTATAATTTGGGTACCATCCCGGCATTAGGTAAAATTAGTCCATGGGAGTTGGTTAAGCGAAATATCGTTTTTTTGGTGATAACTTTTGAACGGTATGAGTTATCGAAATTCGAATGCGCGAGATACACGTATAATTATAATAGCTTATAATAGTTATAACTATACAATTCATGTCGCTTGACAGATATGTGACATGACTTTAATAGTTGTAACTCATATTATCTTGAAGCTATCATAATTATCTATGTTTCTCGCGTATTGGAATTTCGATATCTCATACCTTTCAAGAGTTATCACCAAAAAACTGATATTTTCCTAAATCGACTCCAATGCGCTCTCAAGAAACGTCATTGTCTAAAAAAATTAAATCAACATTGTGACGTGACAAAGGATTCTACACATCATTTCTCGTCTGACGCGTCTCCCGCGTGCGTTCTGTTACGCCTCGATAAACGCACCGCATCCTGACGACGCGTCGCCGCAAACCTTTCAGACAGATCTTCTCATTTGGCACCAACGACGGTGTTTCGGATGCGAGATGTCCCCCCCCCCACCCCCACCCCCCCCCCCCCCCCGAACCACGTGAGCAATCCCATGTCCAACCTGTCAGTTGCATTGTCACGATGTCGTATTTTATTCGTCAATATGTGCGTACACACCCGTGTCCCATTTACAGCGTCGTGTTTTCGTGCGTGAAATAATCTCAGCTGATTCTACCATCTCTCACCATTTTTTTGGATATCGGTTCTTTTTTCTACGAAAGAATAACTGAATAAGGTCGTCTACCAACCTACAAACAAAAAATATCGACGTTCAACTTGTATAGCTGTGGTATTTTTATGGTTGATGATTTTTCAGGACCAGATTCACTTTTAGAAACAACTACATCTTTCAAAACCATGCAGTGAGTTCCTCCACAACTACCGAAGTTCATGAATGTCCATTATGAGTGAATAAAAAAAAAAGTTTACAATTATTCATTTGGTGAAGGACCGACCAATTCTATGTATAAGTAGGCCCTATACATTAATTTTTATATCGATTGGGCTGAAGTATTTTTAATCGTTTTTTTCAATGAAACCTTTTTTCGTAACATGAAAAATACACACCGATCCAATGTATATGATCATTATTTTTCAAATCCATTTATTATTGATTCGTCTGTTATAAAACATCAATAACAATAGAATGAACTATCCGATTAAATATTTCAGAATTATTTTAAAAGATTGTTCGATGAAAAATTAAAATTATATCCCAACTTGAGATTTCCTCACTTTTCTTGAATGCCAAAGTGAATGTCATGAATGACAATGGTCTCGCAATATCTCTATTTTAAATCCGTCAATAAGTGGTCAAGATTATAGGTGGGACTTCCTCTACGAGTCTAACGGTACATTCCGTAGCGAGGTGCGTGCCTAGGGGATCAGATAAAAGTGCGTAACACATCACATGTTCGTATAGACGACTATAACTATTATTACAATGGTTTTAATGTTGACATTCTTATCGTAATGCTTGTAGGCCAAGACGACCTACAAGTATTCCATGACAATACGGTAATCTAAACTAGACCCGATTGTGTTGGTAAGCATTGCATATCTGTGCAACAGAGTGAGAGATCCGAGTCGCTCTCGACTCATGTAGAGTTACGTTAATTGGAAAGAAAGTTTGTTATCATAAGCGATAACAGTTAAGAAATCATTGGTTTTTTTCAATACAGATGTTTGAATTGGGTCTCGTACTTCAAAGTCCAGTTATCCTTTATCAGAGAGTTAGTTGAAACTAATACCACAGGTGATAACAACTTTAAACTGTCAGTTAGAGCTACTCCCACGTTGGTAATTCAGGCACTTGGCCGGACGTAATCATTTTACTGTTACAGTTTTTTGAGATTGAAAATATTTTTTTTGAGGGGGATGTTGAACACCTAAAACCGAATGACTCTTCCTTGTCATTCTTGGTCTTAATAGATTAACATCTTATTAATTCATTTTGGGTTCAACAACGCACAATGACATATTTCTAATGACTAAGATCTATTGGCATCGGTGAATGATATATAAGATGATGCGATGAAAGGTTATTTTATTATGTGTTTTTGGATAGTGGGATGGAGTCGGTCGCCATCCCAGTAATAATTTGAAAAACAGAAGAAAACCACGAAAAACCCCTGTTAGGATGGCCGACCATGTTCTAACCCCGGTCTCTTGAGTGACAGATCAGTGTGCTAGCCACTCGACCACTCGTGTCGCCATATCTAGTGACGAACATTTTCCGAAGGAAAAAATGAGTCTTTCAAAAAATGACTACCGATACATATTTCTTCTGAACACGCATTTATGAAGATTACATCGAAAGGTTTGACCCGTCTACACCCATGTTACAGTAATCGTTATTAGTTATTTATAGTGGGCAGTGTGTGCTTATATAGAATGGTTAACTGGTGTTCACCAACTATAACATACATGGAAATATCCAATAGTACGTGAACTATAATATGTATAATAGTGATTGCACTATAAGTTTGATTGCAATTCACGAGTACAGGTCATTGCAGTTGAAGTTAAATTAAATACGAGATACGTGGTACGTGTTTAATTCGTATATTAGGGTGATTAAAGTGACTTCTGCATCAACTAAAATTAAACAAATTCGAATGAAATCGTGTATATATACTTGTATTCACGAAAGAAGGTCGTCTACCAGCTTGACAAAAACAAATATATCAGTTGTTGTATGCTTGTTTAGCTGTAGTACTACAAGGATTCATGATTTTTTATGGTGTGATTTATGATGAGAAACACAACTGCGTCTTTCAAAAGCGATAAATCCTTGAAGTTGCAGTGAGATTATGTGATTACGGACGTTTTTATAATTATTTGGTTGGCAGACAACATTCGTCTCGCGGATTCAAGTGAACGTTTGCATTATATGCCCAATATCTGCATATGCATTCTCTCTCGCTTCAATTTTTTTCAATTTCAATTTTTTTATCCATTTCTTGGAACAGTAACATTTTACACATAGTGTTAAAAGTAAATGTTATAATATTATTCAATATATAATACAATTCAGTTGGGGTGTAATAGAAACCAGAGAGAACATAATCTGAATAGTTGCAATGTCATGTCATTAAACAATAATAATTCAGAGATTTAAGTTATTAACAGTTGGATAAAATTACAATTAATTACAATGGTGATAGTGTGTTATTGACTGATAGGTACTCTCCCACTGAATGTGGACATATTTTAAGAAAGTACTTCCTGAGTTCATTTTTGAAACAATTGGTTACAGGTATATATTTCATTGTTGGTAGCAAATTTTAACTTGGCCAAGGCACTTCTCATATCACCACTTTTATATGCCAAAGTGTTTGAATAGCAAGAGCTTGGTTTTACTAGTTTTTGTTTTTGGTGGGGTTGTCTGATAACTGCAGATGTCACATTGACTTGAATAAAACTATTTATAAAGAAAATACTTGTCTAGATTTTTTGTACTGCAATTCGAAGAGATTGGGAAATCATTTTTTTTTGTATTTTTGCTCTTTAAAATTCCCAAACGTAATGAATGATGTTTTATTTTTCTTATACCACCATGACTTGTTCATTTATATGCTCATTTCTGGTTTCAAAATCGGGACAATTCTAGCTTTTTTATTTGTTCAGTAATCTCAATTTTTAACTGAAACCCGTATCTTTCTGAAACCATATAATTAGGGTAATTACATGACTGAAATTTTAAACTCGTGATAGTTCCTTCCGGTTAGAAGGCAGACGCTAGAACGTATTAAAAGGTGAAAGCAATTAAAAACGAACACCTATAAAACCGTGCAATAACTTAGCACAGTCCGAGTTAATGATACTACTGTTTGTATGTATTATTAAACAGCATTATAATTTACTAGCATTCGTTAAAGTATTTTTCGCCAGGCCATAGATATATAACATGAATAATATTTCATGTTCTACCATGCACACGGGTTAACAAACAAGAACTTATACTAAACAATAAAAACAATATTTAATATTAGTATACTCACACTACTCACAATATGCAGTAGTATATTGGGATATGAAATTGTTCATGCCAACATTTTATCACTGCAATTTATCCACCATGTCAAAATGCATACCCACATTGTTGCGTAATTACCATAATAAAATATTGTTACAATATTTACTTGACTGTACGCCTGGACGAAAGTGAATTGATAGCCTAATTATATGGTGACACTTGAAAAATGAAACGCGTTGGTTCAACATTGTCATGTTATATGTATACCCAACGCAGATCGTGTGTGGTATAGATCGTGAGGGTGAATACGCTCCACTTGAATTGCCACTTAACTTCTCGAACAAAAAAAAAATCGTGAAAACGAGAATATAATGACGTATTAAAATTTTTGATTGGCAGAACATGTCAAAAAGTCAAAATCAGACCAGCTCTATTATAATAATTGAACGAACATAGGTATTGTTTGACCTCGAGGCTGGAGGATGGGGAGACCATATATTTCCTCTCTAATTGAACTGTAAAAAGGAACCGATTTCAAACCGAACATGTCGAATTCATTCGGCGTATGAGATTTAGGATTTACCGTATATCCTTCCCTCCTAAAAACCATACCCTCCCCCGATTGATTTCCAATCCAGCTGGTTGGATATTTGTTCCGTCTAGTGAACCCTGGACCGTAAGCCAGCCGCCCCCTAACCCTCCCCCTCCCCTCCTGTGGTGATCTCTCTCGCCGATAACGTTCAGTTTTTTGTTTTGACAGCGTCGATCAATCGATTAGTCGTTAATCCGGGAGTTTTCTGATCCGTGCGGTACTCGCCCCCCACCTCCCACCCCCCGTGTACCCACCCCCCGACGTGACTTCTGCCGCCCGTCTGTTGCCAGTTTGTTTGGCGATGTATCGCGAGAGCGTGAACGTGATTGCGATTTGGTTTTCTCGCGCTTGCCACGTCTTGGCTGGGGCCTCGGAGGAAATGTGGGATAAAGTGATATATTATGCATGGGACAGGAACTGTGGGAACTTACACTCACACTTTCACGTCCCCGTGCGGTGGTTTGGATTGGTTGTGGATGTGGTTAGAATATGTTTGTTTGTTTGTTTATTTTGTGTTCGTGTTCATTTGAATGATCGTTCTTGGATGGGGACCAGGAATTGTGATTGGTTGGTGAAAATCTGGTGGTTGCTCGGAATAAAAAATGATTCAATCAAATCTTTGTAAAACAATTTATTTACCATAGAAAAGTACATGACTAATCAAATGGCTCACTTGAATATATTTCAACCATCATGACAAATGTTCTTTATGAATAACGTTAATAAATTCAACAATGTTGAATTTTGAATCGTTCTTAGGATTTTCTATTTTTTAAAAATATTATGAAATCAATTACTCAAATAATATCTGTATTTTTACTTTAATCATCATACCAATTCTTCATTTTTCCATGTCTATAATCAATCAATTTATATTGCACACCTACCCACATTGCTATACTGTCGCTTAATATTCTTCAAAGTGACGTCACACATTGTTGTAATACGCGAACAACAATGTTGTCAAATTTTGTTATCCAATCACAACCTCAGTATTAATTTGTTTGCCACCAATGTTTTCGGTTTCTATGGCAACCTGGCAAACATGCCATCTCCCCAATACTCTGATGTTGGTATCGGTCCTTTACCTTTCAGTAAATCGAACACAAAACCGTCGAGTGTGTTTGCATTTCCTGAAGAAGAGAACAACGTTATCATTGAACTCGATATGATAATCTATTTATTATCAGTTTTGATTGTAGTCTAGCCCCCCGCAGTTGATGGCATACTAGACGGCATATTTCCGGTGGCTATTGGTCTGCTACTTTGATGATCCATTAACAGAAGTGAAGAGGAAAGTGATATCGGAAGCGTTATTACAAGGTTATAAGTATATGTATACAACCTCGAACTTTGTACGACGTACCTTCCTTTCCAGTTTTGTATTTCTACATAAGCTCATTGGGATTAACCATGATGCACTGTAATAATAATTATAAGATATCTTGTTATTGCCACAGAAATTAAATATAGGTATTAGGTACGGTATATTAGAAAGTCGACTAAAAATTATAAAAAAAACTTTACATTGATTATTGATTAAAATACATCAGAGTTATTCAATATGACCATTGACCACTTATTCGTGTAAATAACTGGAAGAATAGAGGCCTATGCCTATATAGACTGAAGACTGTTCGTCGCTGGTGAAGATGATTTGAAAAACTTTCGAGCAAATACTCGAAACTATTAACCATCTACATCACCTGTACACATAGTATGGCATTTTATTGTCAGTTTTAGGTTAGTTTTTGGTCTCACTGCAAAAAAATCTGAAAATATTAAGAGATAATAGTTGATTTTAAGAGTAGTATAAAAAAGCTGACACTTCAGTACAATACAGAATGCAAGTATGAAGATTTTTTTTTTTTTGGTTAGGAGAGGAAATCTTGCATGAGACCCCCCCCCCCCCCGCAGGTTGAATTGCGGGGGAGTGTCGAATTGTATATGCTATATTTGTATCCACCAGAGCACAAAACTCCGATCGACCGTCCCCCCTGTCCCACACCAGTAACGCACAGGTGATTCGCGCCTTCATCTCTCCTGAACACAACTACAAGTACACCAAAGAGCGGTCAACTTCCGTGGCGATGAGTGCACACAAATAACGAACTCTGAGTGCATTAACTTTTTGATTTAGGTCAACTTCGACTTTCCACCTACAGAGATTTGTATCTTGGTGCTTTTCTTGTATGTGGGTTGGGTTGGTATATATATATACGATTGTCTTGCACTGTTACATGCACTTCGTTGTAGGAGTCATCATCTTATATGGCACACAAATAATAATAAAACAAATTGTTTAATTTAGTTCGAATGTCTGCAGATGTAATTAAGTGAAACTGCAAGACTTATTGGGCGGATGGTCGTAGAGACCTTGATTGAACTGCAGATTGCGAACATAGTTTGTTGTTTTATGCTGTTTTTAAATGAAATGATTATAATAACCATTAACCTAAATTAATTTCGTTCGTAATTAAAACCAGATGAAATAGATGAGTGCAACAAAAACAAAAAAGTAATATAGTCACTATGGGTATATGTTTTTTTTTCATTTTTGAAACTTTTCCATCAAACTGGTTTTATTTGATTTTTGAATTATGATAATCACAATCTTAAATTTAAACGATTTTTTATTTAATTGAGTACGGAAGCCGATTTAACGAAAAATGTTTTTTTTTTATAACTTACAACTATATTTTTAACCAATTGATAGTCACAGATCATTTTGATAGCTTTTTGAAATGTTCATTAAGCTATAATTATATCAAAAATATTCATTAATGTATTTTTGATTTTCTTCAGTGTGCCGCTTACATGAATGTTTTGTGAGCAGCATATATGCATTTACCCATGAAAAATACAGAACAATTGATTTTCATAGTTCTTATATACACTATACAGTTTTCTAGATCTTTACGGATCTCTGTGCTTCAGCCGAATTGTAATTTTCGATATTCAATTATTTATACCATAACATTTACATTTTCCTACATCGACTCTCACTTTTACATAATTTCTTATTTGATATTTTCGAGTTCTACCCAGACAAATATAGACAATTTTCAAAGACGTCTTCAAAAGATGAAATCCCAACTCAATCTGTTATCTCCCTCCTTTGATAATCATTTTTTTTTCTGGATTTGACATGGCGTTTCAAAATCAACTCTGGAAAAACAACCCTGGCGGCGAAGCTAGATTCATCTTTGAATTGTATTTTTCGATTTATGGTCAAGTATACACAGTAAACAACTGAATTCTGAACCCATGCACACGGAAGTGACATGAACAAAATATGGTCTACGTTATTATTACACTCTCAATTTTACATCATCGCTCAAAATGTCGGCCTGCTGTTTCTATTGAACAACAGAACTAGATATGTGAATGAAACTTCTGTTTGGTAATCCAATGGCAAAACTGATATTTTGATTAGTATGCTTGTATCCACGAGAGAAGGATGTTGTCAACAAACATGACAAATATATTATCACCGCCAAACCAGAGCCGTATTGAGGCACAAGGTGGGTCTAGGTTGCCAAATATTCAAAGGGCGCTAAATTTTCATCAGTCCATTGGAATTGAAAAATGCATTATCAAATAAATTTGTGTATAAAAATGAGTGTCTTTGATATTATATATATTCGTTTTGTGAGAGGTGAACACCTTAATAATGAGGGTATTATAGAACAAACCTACATAAATAGCAATTAAAATCTATGTATGGATCTATACAGTATCTATCAGGATCTAGTATCTATGTATCTATGTGTTGGTAAATTGCTTATAAATGAATTAGGAGGAGAGGAGGGATGAGGCGCCTAAAATTTTTGGTCCCAAGGGCGAAAAATGTCTTAACGCGAGCCTGTATATAGTTGGCTTTGGTATTTTGAGGGTCAATTATTTTTCAGGGTGTGATTTCGGATTAGAGACACGATTGCGTTTTTCTTTGGAAAAAAATTGCAAATAAACATGTTGTGAGGTTCTTTACAAGTACCGAAATTGTTGTATCACCATTATTTCTCCTTGGAGAAATAATGAAAAGAACCAACTACTGCGCGCGCAGTATAATGTGTACATTATCTACCACTAATCGGCAAGAATATCAACACAAAACACGTTTTGAAATATCAGCTAAATGTGATGATATATCAAAACTAAGTGTCAAATGTTGAGAATTTGTCAAATTGAAAAAAAAAGCTACTTGGAAAATAGAACGCGAAAACTATCTTGGGAATCCCGATTAGGATACTAAAGATTTATTATCTCTATTCGCACGGTTTTATCTGATACGCTTATGTCAGAAAAAAATATAGAAACTATACATGACAAAGAACCGCTTATATTATCTTATTATTATCTGTGAAGTGTTTTGTAATAAAAACTGATTCTAATTTGTAATTAAAAGTAGTATATCAATTCATTCTGACTTTTTGACCTCTATCGAATGTTATCAACATTCCACATGATCAATAATTTGTTTTTATCAGATAATATATATTTGTCTGTTTTCTCTTTTTACTGTTCATTTATTCTGTGCGACATTGGTGGATCGACACTGCCGAACTTCATTGCTAAAAGATGGTGAAGACATCCAATCGTTCCACCAAACACGTGTCAGTAATCAGTATACTTGAACAATTAGTGTATCAAACTATTGAAACGGGTGGATCAGTCGCCAGCACACGTTACCTTCGTTATCAGGAGACCAGAGCTCGATTCTCGTATAATGGTCAACCACCATATGCTTTCTTCTATGGTTTTCCTCGGCCGTTGGGAAGTGAATTCTGGCATTTTTTTAAGAATAGGCCACGACCGTTATCCTTCCCTTTTCTAAAAAGACTAGATAAAATACAATTTCATCTTGTTTATCATTCATCAACGCCAAGAGATTGTAGCAATAGGCTTCTGTCACGTAACAAATCACAAACAATCGTTACCATAGCAATACAGTGAACTCGTGGAATAGGGCCTACCAAACATTCTGAATGGACAAATCCAACTGATGAACATTGTTGTCTGTCTCTTTCAACAATGAGTGACGTCACTTGACAGAAGCCTATATAAATTATATACAAACTAGGAAAACGCGGGATGCGCGTTGTTAGACGAGCTTAGGGGTATAGAAATCTGGAATGAAAAATAATTTGTCAACCCAATCTACATCTACAGACCTTGGATCACTCCAAACGTTCAAAAACCTTACGAGAATCAGTTATGTCACGGCCTTCCTCTTCATTCATTTCAATCGTTTTGAATTAATTGGTGACACTTGTTGCTATAGATTTAATTGGTTCCCGTAATAGCCTAAATTGATGGGAAAATGCTTTATAAATGCGTTTTCTTCGTTATTTCTCATCCGATTGATGCGAAAAATCTCTCAAAATGTGCTTAATAGTTTCCTTTATATTCGGCGAAAATTTGAGAGGTCTTGAAAAATTTAGATTTTTCAAGTATTTTCCTCCGGGTTATTCTGATGGGGATTTTTGAAATTTCTAAAATTCATAAAAAAAAAGTTACCACCCGATAATGCCACAAAACTATACAGATCTAAGTTAGATGAGGAACCATGACGAAAAAAAGTTTGAAGTTGATAGCTGTAGCCGTTTGACCTGTGGAGAACCGACAAAAAAACATAAAAACAAAAAACAAAACAAAAAAAAAAACATAAAAACGAACACCAATTTTTTTCAGTATGTCAAATTGAATCCTCGCTAAAGCTCGTCTAATGAATTTAATATTGATGTAGATGGAGGTGCCGGGTCTCTAATATTCTACTTTCGAGAAGACATCCTTAGAAGCATATTGTTTCCCTTATTTATATTCAGTTTTCACATCGAATATGCGTCTTCCAAGTGATGGAAGCTATTCAAATAGACAACAATGTCTCTCAATAAACATGACTCGATCGATCATAAACTCATCTGGTTCCTCAGCACCTTCGGTTACTATGGTTACAATTGTTATACTTATCTATCACTAGTCAAACATTGCTCGACAGCCGTTTACAAGGAAATGTAATGCGGAAATGTTTACCACTCATGTGTTGTATATTCATGTGATTTTAACTTGTTTGTTAGGCGGTTGCCCTGTGGGTGGGGGGGAGGTTGGGGGGATCTCTTTCAAGCCCGCATCTTCACTGTACACGAATAAACGGTTATATTTTTTCTTCTATAACTACGATAGAATCCGCGAACCAGCCGCACGCTAGTGTTGTGTAATACGGGGGACGGTCGCTCGGAACCGTCAGCTCTCATGGATGGACACAATATGATGATGTTATATATATCAATATATATATATATATATATATATATATATATATATATATATATATATATATATATATATATATATATATATATATTATAGTGTGTTGTCATTCTGTTATTATAAATATATATATATATATATAGGGGCTACAATTCCGAATGGAGTGTATATAATTTCCGGGTGAAAATCCTATCCGGAACTTGTAACTCGATCTCCGAGCGGCGTCCCCTCTCCCGTTCTTCCCAGTCATTGGGTCGGTCTCTGGCTCCTTTTTGCTCTTCTAACCTATTTCGATTCCCCCGCGGAGGCAACCGAGTGTCGCAGGCGGCGGCGGATTAAAGGAGGAGAGCCATCGAGCCCCGGAGAGGGACTGTCGAGAAATGTCGCGATCCGAAACAGCTGCTCGGAACGTTATGAAATGGAGGAATAGTTTTTTTTTTATGAAAAATATGATAGTTGATACTTGTTCGAGTGTGTTTTTAGAAGACGAAGTTATAATAGAACTTGGATTTTTTTCAATTTTATTCTGCTATGTATTGTTATTTATTCATATTGGGTCTAATAATAATGTTTTTTTTTTTAACGACGCTCTGTATAATGATGACTAAGATTTATTGGCGTTGGATGAATGATTAATGAGATGATGGGAAGAAGGTTTTTATGGGTAATGGGAAGGATAGTGGGAAGGAAGCGGACGTGGTCTATATTTTGTGGGAATCATTCTGGCATCAGCCTATAGACTACAGAGGGCAACCACGAAAAAAACCTGTAAATATGGACGGTGGCGGGGATCGAATCAGGTCCGATGTGTCTCTTCACCTCCCGGATCACGTGAAGCAAGAGCGTTTACCACATCACTTGAGATTTTTTTTCCCAATTTTATTTATTGCTAGGCCTATTTATTCATATTGGGTCTAATGATGCACTTTATTGATTACTCTAACATCTTTTGGGGTTTGGCGTCGGATAAATGATTAATGAGATGATGCGATGATTACTTAGGTAATTGGAAGGTCCGCTCAAGTTTGCGGTGCATGGGCGCTCACTATCTTTTTTAGAATTCACCAATAATATGAGAATGAAGAAGCTATAGTTCCTAGCGAAATACCGATAATAATAGTAATAGTAGTAATTTGTTTAGTACAATTTACAGTAAAATGCTATACAAATAATTATTCTCCAAGTTTCTCATTGTTATAAAAAACATTTACGTTTGTAAAATAAAAAAGTGATGTTAACTTTATTTTATGAATGTATAGTTATATAAACGGAGATTACGTATTGTATTTGTACAAATTGTTTTGCCAATAAAGTCGACAAAATGAAGTCATTCGATGTAATTGTATACAGTTCAGAGCTCGAATGCATTACAAATGGCATGATTTGAAATGTATTTTTAGCTCAATCAACGTTTTTTTTTGTTCGTGAATTTATTTCTGTCTCTTGGTCTTTGTATACATACTGATAAAATATAGTCAACATTCTACTTGTTGAATTTATATCATGATATTACAATTGATGAAAGCAATTAATTGAAATACACACAATGAAAAAGACTGCATGGTGAAATTAATTATACTTACAAATTTATACAAGTGTCATTTCAATTGGATCGGAATCTTCGTTCAATCTGCATTATTCGTGATCTTGACTCTCATTTAGGATTGTTAACAGTGAAATATCATTTTCAATAGCTTTCGAATGATAAGAGACTTATTACGGAATAAATACTCTCCATTATTCTGTGTTAATTCAAGTTGATAATTAGCTAGGTTTTATTTTAATGGGGTTCAACGACCGCAGTTGGTATATTTGGGGGTACGAATAATCAGGTGCTAATGAAATGAAGTGATAAGTAAAAGGACGTCTACAAACGTCCATGCCTTATGCGGGAGCTAGTAGGCATACGCCACGGAATTATGTAAAAAATGTCTTTATACTCAGTAAAAATAACTCGTTTTTGTATACTTCTTGTCACGAAAGAACATCGTTTACAAACTAACAATCTATGAAAAACTCTAAAAAACCTATATATATATTATCACCTTTACATTTATATGGCTGTATATGGTGTTTCAAGACGAGGGTTTCAATAAAAAACACAAGTGCATCTTATAATCCTTTTTTTCATTTTTTTTTTATTACATTTAAATAATACATACTACTACTGATAATTTTTTTCTATTTTTTATTTTATTAGATTCAAATAATACATACATACAAGATTAATGAATACGCTCTTCCACAAAGCCAAAAAGGCTTATCTGTGGGATGATGAATGAAATTAATAGCTAATAATAATAATAATAATAGTTTTATTTCTATGTAGATCATCACATGACATGGTGGAAAGTTAGAGTCATGAAAGAGCTATGTATCAAAATAGAATAGTAGACTACATTCAAATACATTGCTGGATGAAAATTTCAATATATTATATAGGCCTATCTTAACAAAACTGATCTAGCCTATAGACATATTTTTCAATCAGATAACTGCGTAGTCTTCTTTTGAATACATATTCGGAAACAAGTTTGCTGGCATCATTCGGCCCAATAGGCAAATCATCAAAAAATCTACACCCAGCATATTATACTGGCCCTTTTTTGAAAAGCATTTTCTTGAAAAGCATTTACTTGAAAAGCATTTTCTTGAAAAGCATTTTCTTGAAAATGACAATATTAATTAACTTATTTTCAGATAAAACTGAAAATAATCATCTCAATCTCGGCCATTATGACCGATGTTTTTGTCCTCTAAGACACGGCTTTTTTCCGAGTCGTGACGTAGACATTACTCGATTCTGTTCATGTTCCTATACAGAATCGGTAATGACTCATGACCTTTCTCTTGCGGATAAAAAAAAACAATTCTAATATATTAATTTGTGATGATGATCATTAGTTTTATATAAAATTAGAGAAATAAAGAACGTCATAATACATTAAAACCTAGTTTCAGGGTTTGTGATGTTCTTTAACTATTGTCTGAGATTTAATAACAATTTTTATTTCTGTTCGATGAGGCAAAGTTGGTAACATCTGCGAGACGAGAATGTAATGGTTATTGTGTATACTTGGTCTATGGATATATAGTTATGGTGTAAACGGGTGTCGAACTCATATCCCATCTGGTAGCCTTTTCATTATACTAGTTTTGTAATTGTTTATAATTATATATATAAGCTCAGCCTTTTCATTCCTAATGCTTATATCCATAAAAATGACAGTGTTATTTTATTCTTTTTCATCTTTGTTCAGTAAAAAATAGTCGTAAAGATCAAATAATTAAAATTTGTATGCATATGAACTGAGGATTAAGTGTCAGTACAGACTATTCCTTTTTCTATATCTTTACAGAAAATCTGCACGTTTACAAAAGCACTGCATGAGATTTCAGATTTTTATTGGTGTGTGCTTGAATGCAAAGTGTTGTATATAGTCGACTCACTATATAGTATTATACTCAACATAAGAGGATTACAATATTTATATACAAAACTCATTCCATTTTTATCTGCAACATGTTTATTTTCTAGAATTATATTCACAATAGATTTATATAATACAGAAATCTTCAGAAAGCTTATTTAATACGTGTGTCCATCAAGTATATACACAACAGACCAGATATACATATACATCTTATCGCACATGCACATCTGCATCTCGTTGCACACGAATTGCATTGAACCTAGTGCATCATGCAGTTTCTTGATGGCAACGTGGTAGAGTGGCATGCACTCTTCTCTCCCCCCACCCCCCCCCCCCACTCTGTCCACCCACCGTATCTTCCTTTATGTGAGATCCGTCTCCCATGACAACTATAACTTTCTGCGCGCGCACTTTGTGCTTGTTCCACTGTGATCGAAGTTGACGTGCTATAGAATGATGAGTGGTGCCGAACGACCGTCTCATGTATGTGCTTGTGGTCGTTAGGTCGGGGGTGTCGAGATGTCTGTGAAGTATAGGTACTTCAATTCACTATTGTAGGTGATTGTCTGTACCAATATAACAAAGATAAATCTGACTGTTGATTGATATAATGAGTGATAGTTATTGTTGTTGGTTTCTTGTATTAACTAATCTCGTATTGAAACAGATAATAAATAATGATAATATGTATTGTAGTCTTCCAAGACAGCAGAAACAAGTATATATAAATAAATATATATATATATATATATATATATATATATATATATATATATATATATATATATATATTTATATACATATATATATATATATATATATATATATATATATATATATATATATATATATATTTATATACATATATATATATATATATATATATATATATATATATATATATATATATATATATATATATATCAGAAAACAACAAATAGCCAACATTAAAAAATATACACCCACCCAACCCAAGCTTTAAATATTATATTATATACGCGACTGCGCGTACATATTATACATATTATGTAAATATTATTTATAAATGCGGTCGATACAAATCTGTGTGTTCTTAGCAAACAATTTGTACGCCAACAGAATGGAGATTAATACGTTATTGCGAAGATCTATTTGTGAAATCTTGCACTTTGTATATTTCGAGTCATTAATCTTGGCAGCTTTGTGAAATAGTTCCTCCTTGTTAACCTCCTATAATGCACTTCAGTCAGGCTATCATGATAATGGAATCATAGAGTACAACAGGATATATATATATATATATATATATATATATATATATATATATATATATATATATATATATATATATATATATATATAATATAACTTGGTCATATTAATTAGTTTTGGATCAAGCTACCGGTGTATAACCAATCCGCCTAAACTGTCTGCGTATTGTTTACACGGATTTAAGGTGTTTCTTGGTAGACTTGAATCCACGAAAGATGAAGGTTCCGAACGACCGTCTCTCCTATCCCACACCACTAGCACACTGATGGCTCGCATCTAATTTCTAATTCCTTACTTTGTACTTCCACGAAAGATGAATGTTCCGATCGACCGTCTGCCCTATACCACAACACTGTCGCACAGGTGGTTCGCTTATTATTTCTTATTAGACTCGTTATCTACGAAATATTAAGGTTCCGATCGACCGTTCTCGATATCACACACAATTAACACACGGATGTTTCGCGCTTTTCTTCTCTGGTGACTGTAACTATATACAGACGACGTTCTATAGTTCGCTATATTATCCTACTTTACCTACACCAAGAGTCTCTTTCATATAGTTAAGATATTAGATATCGGAATATTACGGTGTGGTAAACCATAGGTATACGTAACCGCCCCCCCACCCCACCCCCTCGTCTTGTCTATACAGGTAAAGTTTTGAATATTATAAACTCTACCGGGGTAAACTTACGATCACATTAACGTCGTAGTAAGCAAAGCGTCTTAGCACTTACTAATATTAACATTGGAAAGTTTACGAATGTTTGGCGGATTCGATCGGATGTTTCGGGTGTACGTCGATGATGACGTACGCGGGTGTCGATCCGTCAACCGTGTGTGGTGTGTGAATGTGGTAGAGAATGGGTTGTGATGGTAAATAGTTACGATGTCGGTATATATAGTGGGATAGTTATCGTGTTTAAAAACATGTTGGGTACACGTTGTACTCTGCGGTGATGTAGAAATCCGTCGCGTATATTCGAAACACGGCACTTCCACCAATAGTGCCTTGAAAAAATGGAATAGTTATATTTCTATTATGATCGTGATTATTATTGTTTGTTTAACGACTCCATTACCGACTAGGTTATTTGGAGGTACGAATGATTATATTAATTACTTTTTCAAAATTCCTTGTCTATAATTCACTGTCGGCTTGATATCAGTTTCTACAGGTTACTGAACTAGAGGGCGTCGTTATTTTTAATGATCGATTTATAAAAAGTGTGTATAACCATGGATAATCGTGAATATCTCGATTATCTGTGGTATAACGAGAGATTGTTGAGCCAAAATAATAGATTGGTACTTTTGAGACAGTATATATATATATATATATATATATATATATATATATATATATATATATATATATATATATATATATATACACGATATCCATAGCTATCTAGAATTAATAAAAATCATGACAAATTGAATAGATTAATAATATTAACATATCTCAATTTTTCTTATTATGTATTTGGTAAAACACTAATGAATTAGATAATTATGTTCATAGTTCAGGGGCGTTCGTATATGCCCCTCGTGCCTGCGATATCTACAGACATATGGTGCCCCTATGAATACATACAAGTGCTAAAGATAGAGTTCTGTGACTAACACGTTGTACATGGTAATCGTTATAATGATAACCACGTCTGATATACGTTAACCCCCCCCCCCTCCCTCCCCCCTTACGTTCAACCTTGCGATATGCGGGTGGCTCACGATTACGTGTTTCCGGTATTCGTACCCTCAAATATACAAATATCAAATTGGGGGTACGGATGAGCAGGTGATGATGAAACTATGAAGTGATGATATTGAATGGTCGTCCGTAAGAAGTTTTAAAAATCCATGCCTTATTTTGCTCGAACCCACGCCCAACGTGGAATTCCGTTTCTAAAGCGGTGCCGTAGCTGACTGAGCAACGGAGGGAGGCACCACAGCTATAAAAAAGCTGATATTTATATTTGTTGTGTTGGTATAGATGATCGTATCATTTCGAGGACATAGAAATTATACAACATAAATGTTATTTTGATAAGATTATTGGCGGTTCGACACTCGACTGTTAATTTTGACCAATCGGTTACATTCTCGTCCGTCACCGCCAACACTGACTCGCCAAAACTACCGTTTTATGTACACACAGACGTGTGTTATTGTCCACACTCACACACTCACACACGGATAACACGGTTTATCTTTTAACAGCTTTACTTGTGAGATTTGGTTCGGATAGTTTATATGGCCGTGCCGTGATGTTGAGCTAGGAGGGAGGAAGGGAGGGTTTTATTGTTGAACTTGTGTATAAGAAAAAAAAAACGTTGGCCAAAGGAGGGTTCCAAGTTCGAGAGGAATGTGAGCGGTGGTGGTTTATCGGTTCTGGCTGTTAATGTGATGTGTTAACTTGGAATAGTTATAGATCTTAATTTCGTGAATGTTGGTAGAAGTGTAGCTCTATAGAGCTGTCTATAGAGACCTAGGGGATGGTTGACCAGAATAGTCGATGGTCTTCAATTGATGACCCGTTAGGAATTAATTGCTCAACTTCGTTTGGTCATTAAGAACTCGGAGGAAAATACATACACACACGTACATATATATATATATATATATAGATATATATATATATATATATATATATATATATATATATATATATATATATATTATCCATATATATATATATATATATATATATATATATATATATATATATATATATATATATATATATATATATATATATATGCAATGGTTTTCAGTCTTCCTTCCCACTCTTATAATCTCATTCTCATCAATCACCGACACCAATAGATCCTGGTTGCATATCAGTAGAACGGGGTTGAACCTATAATATAAATAATATATAGTTAGTGGTGAGATATAGTTCGCATATAGAACCACGTGTCCCCTACAAATATATATAATCGCTCGTTTACACGTGTCGAATATACGTCTCCTTTAGCGTCGTGACTTCGTACAATAAAACGAGATCAGAAATATGCTTGTAATAATAATAATAATATGTCTTCTTCGTCCTCCATTGTTATTCGTGAATTCTGCTCGAACAAAATATGCGGAATTACCGTGTCGTAAAGCGAAAGATGCAACTGTGCGGAAAACGTGGATTTAAATAAATGTATGAGTGCGTATATATATATATATCCAGTCCGTAGAACACAGCAGAGAATAACTTACACAACGATTCTGTTTGGTTTGAATATTTGGACCGTGAAATTCGGTGGTAAAATGTTGTAATGGATCATATTTTAGACATATTCGAGATTTTTTCTTTTTTCTTACACATAAATTTTAATGTGTCTTGATCAAAGCGAATCCCCTTCTTTGAAATATATTTTGTGAAACGAAAATCAGTAAAAAACGCTAAATAGACAATCAAAAGTGTGCTTTTTTTTCATATATATATATATATATATTTTTTTAATTAATTGTAATTCTGATGATTATTTCAGAATGTTCAAATTATATTTAATTTTGTTTATTCGTAGGTTTTGATATTAAAGATCATCACAACCTTGAAACTATATTTTGTTAAAATAATTACAAATTTCATTTCTCTAATCTTGGAGGAAACTAGAAATCATCATCTCGATTTCAAAAATTACAAATAATGTTTCTGTCCTATAGGCTTCTGTCAAGTGACGTCACTCATTGTTGAAATTGACAGACAACAATGTCCACCAGTTGGAATTGACCAATTAGAATATTTGGTAGTCCACCAGTTCGCTGTATTGCTATGGTAACGATTGTTTGTCATTTGTTACGTGACAGAAGCCTATACAGAGACCATGAGTCATGACGTGAGCATTACCGATTCTGTATAGACACATAAACAGAACCGAGTAATGTCTACGTCACGACCCAGATAAAGGGCCAGGTATTAAAGGACAAATAAATTGATCAAAATTCCCTCGATAATTTCTGACATTTTTCAAAATTATTATTCGAATGGTTTCGTATAATGTTATATAGTGTTTTACGCACATAAAATAACCACAAAGCCTGAAATAGGCTTGTCTGTGGGTGTACACAAATTACAAAGTATATGTACAGTACGTGTGAGACATACAAATTATATAAAGTAAAATATTAGAAAATGTATCATGAATGGTTAAACGAACAGTTTAATAATATTATAATAACCAAGTGCACGGTTCGTGTAAAAATATCATGTTCAGCTTGTAAGTGATGTTATACTCAGAATTTTGATATTTTAAAAATAAGTGGCAAGAAAATGGCAAAATTATTCCTAGTTTTCTCTGAAACTAGGGAAATAAATATTGCCATTATACGTCAAAATTTAGTTTTGAGTTTGTGCCGTCCTTCAAGCTGCAACTCGAATTGAAGTTTCGAGTTTCCCCCCAAAAAATCCAGATCCGAAAATAATTACTTTAAATACCTATACTAATAGATCATTGTACATTATCTCTAAAGGTTTAGTCAAGTATTTGTACTTACACATCTCTTGAGATATGAGCTTTAAAAGTGTTTGTTTCCCTTTGATTATCACTTATAAACAGTATTATCAAATCCTCGAGAGAGTATATTTTGACATCGCACCGTCACTCTCTAAAGTTCGGTAAACCGAGCTTCGAAACCGTTTGAAAACACATGGACCTGCTTCCTGTCACATTCGACGAGCCTAGCTTCCTCCATTTTCAGCTTCTGGTTGCGATAATAAAACTTGATGGGATATAGCTACCATATGGATAGCGTATCCTCTTGATTCCTGCCACATCCCTCCCGTGACATACATCCCCTATGCGCAACCTGTACGGCGTTCCTTCAGGTGTACAATATTGTAAATATGTTCGTACTTTATAAAGCTAGATGTAAACATTCTTCGAATTCATCAATATTAAATTATTATCTCAAATTATATCAAAATTAATATCAAATTATTAAAAGATAACTACACAATTTGTATAACTAAAAGTCTTGAATTGACAAATAAATTTTTAAAAAAATCTTTAAATTTGAAAAAAAAAAAACGAAACTCGTGGGTTCGAGTCCCGCATCATACATGTGTTTTTGTAAACGTCCTTTCACTCAATTCATCATTCCATCGTGTCATCCTCATTCGTAACCCCGTATAACCAAGCTGTTGATGGGGTCACCCGTTCAGCAACATCAAAAAATCATATAGGCCTATATATATATATACTAGGCCTAATAATAATATGTTAAATATAATATATTAAATTGAAATTTTATTCGAATTTTGTCGTCATGAATCATCCAAACTTTTTCACACAAAAAAAGATGGAAAATGGTATTTCACTTGACCGATTTGTGACTTTGGTAAATGATATAGTCTACTATAGAAAGGTCAATTTAGTGAAATAACCGTATCATAATACGGAGTATATATTTTATATTTCATTCTTTCATTTATATAGTGCATGTTATTACACCCTCTTTGCAAATTCTCTTTGCTACATTCTTTACTACTAAATTTCTTCGTCTTGTCGACTTCCTCCCCCTCCATCTGGTATAACACCTTATAGTATGTTGTGACCTTTTCATTCAACTACCCGTGCTAGTACGTGAGATTCGGTCCTGTTGTTACCTTAACCCCTCCCCCCCTCCCCCCTCCCCCTCCCACGACAAGGCTGTAGTTACAACCCTGACTCCATCTGCTCGCAGTGGTGTTTGTACAGTGCTGGTCATAGATATTACGGGAACATGAATTCCATTTTATAAATTTCTATTTTCCATTTAAAGTGGCTCTTGTAAAACTAAAATAGAATGTATTTTGATGCATCATTTAGTATATACTCAAAATACAACATTTCACTAACTGAAAATATTTCTAAAATATCATAGGTCTAGATTCGAAGATATATACATGAAATTAAAATTACAATTTCCCATCTTTCAACATTGGTAATGGTACGAATCTCAAATCTCGTTGTATGTCTTGTAAACATAAGTAGGGGTCAACAACTCCTGAAATCACTTATTAAATCTTCCTGAAATCCCGTGATATCTCCCTGAAATCCCTTAAAATCTGATATCAGCTGTACACCGAATTTACTAGTTTTTTACCCCTCGAAAAGTCCTTTCAATTATCACCACGACATTTTTTTTTTATTTCATGTACCCGCTCATTCGTACCCCGATATAACCTAGCTGTTAGTGGGACCATTGAGCATCATTAAAACACATTGATATATTGAAAATCTTAAATATTCCGTGATGGTTATTGTTTTTTTTATAATTGTAAAAACGAGTTTATACATATTTTTTCACGCGAACAAATATTTTGCACAGAATCTTCTAGTTTCAAATCCAGGAGAATCCAACTTTATTTTTTCAGTCATCTCAACTTTTATGCTGATTTTTCTATTTTTTGTTTGTAACTGATTTGGGTATAAGTACAGCGGGCAGTGAACAAAAATGCAGTTTCTTATGTTTAGAAACCAAAACCAAAGTCACTTCAATAAACATAGTTTTTGAGTCGTTCGATTTTCAAAAATAGAATAATAACTATTATTACTGTAGGAATGAATGAGTAATGATCACAGCTGTACCGGGCGACACACATGTGTTCCCGCCAACAGCTGGCCACGTGAGATCTAGGGTGCCGTGATCGTAACTCGGAGCAAATAAACAACACCATAGCAACTGTTGTTGGGTTACCTTCGAACCAAGATAATAGCTCTGTATCTTCGAGTTCATATGTTGTTGACTGTGAGATATCAGTTTTATTGGCTGAAAGAGCTGCATGGGGTGCAAATTTGTTGAATCATATTCTATTTAGCATCAACAGGTACTTTTCTAGAATTCTTCAATCGGATAAATAATATAGTTGTGTAAGATTGGATTGGATGAAACTTGAAAGGGATGTGTTGGGTTTGACCATTTGTAGAATCATATTGTATTTTTTTTTTTAAATATATTGGATTTTAACGACGCACTTTACTGATGGCAACGATCTATTGGCGATCTATCGATCTATGGCATTCAACATGAATGTGAATTTTCCTTTCATTAATTAATTAAATAAATAAAAAGGAATGAGGTTGGTGATTGGATATATTGGTTGAGAGAGATTTTTTCTCATCTTATCACTAGTGCACTTTTCTAGAACTGACAACTTCAGTTCTAGGCGTGGTTTATCAGTAGGCCATCTAGACGTATAAGTAATTCATGTGTGTATGCATTTAGAGAAACCTTGATTGGTAATTCCAAATTCCTACGTAATAAACAGCCCACTTGTATGGATGTTATATTTTGTGAATTTACAATTTTATGACAATCTATTCAAGTGTCCAAATTCACAATAATGCCAGCATATACATGGTATTATCTTATTATTATCATACATGATTATATTTCTGAATATAATTCAGTTATTCAATATAAAATTAAAGTAATTTGAGATTTGAAAAAAATTGATTTTCAAAATTTTGTTAACAATCCAACAATTAAATTTGAATAAAATAAATTGTGAACATTCCACCGCCTCTTACTCATCCTCCAGTAAACCATCCTATCTTATATCTGAAATTATTAACAACGGGCTTTTCCCAAATTTGTACGAAATAACACTTATAACTTCCTCATGAATGCTTGTAACATTAGTCACTGTTGATTAGTCAATAGTTATTACACAGTTGGTACTTCTGCTCCATGCACAACTTGAGTATTACCAACATTTCAACACATTTTAACGTGTTAGCTGTATTTCAACAAACAAATGAACGAACACCTGGTACTCTCCAATTATCGTAACAATCATCGTGTACTTGTTGACCCGATCGACCGTCTCACCTATCTGTTAGCGTGAACGGTCGAGTGTGTTGATCCGTCAGGGCTCGGCCGACTTGAAAAGGGAAGTTGAACACGGTTGAATCTGTAACTTATGGTTTATAGTTTCGAGTGTGATATGAGGGAGGGGTTGATGACGAATTACCCTCGAATTGAGGGGATGGAGGTGGGAAATGAAACAGTTTTGACAATTTATCAGGGGTGTACAATATTTTTGATGTCACTTTTGGCGCATCATATACGATGAGATATATGTATAAAATGTGATGCAAATCTACACATATTGTTTTTGAAACTGGTGAGCCAGTTTTCTTGAAAAAACTTGTCCATCATGACCGGAAGATCCATTTTTATTCTACCATGTTATTCTTATGGCTACCGGTATTTTGAAAATGTCTACCATCAATTTTTCGAAATCTTCGTAACAGATTGTTGAGCAAAACTTTTAAGCCGAAAAGTTTCAAGCCAAGGACGTGTCACACTACAATTGGAGAAGGCCGGTTTCTTTATTCGGTTTCTTTCTCGGCAGTTTCTTCAACTTTTGATAATAATGACTTTTAAATTATCAGTGGATTATGAAAATGAAACTATCAAGTGAAGTAAGTGAAGTGAAGAGTTTACAAACACCAATGCCTTGTGAAGGACTCGAACCCACACCCAACGGTGACTTCGGTTTCTAAAGCGGTGCCTTACTTGACTGAGCTGTGGAGTGTGAAGGTGTCAAGACATTTTGCGACCCAATTAGCCTGGAAAATATTGCCACTTGTTCCTCCCTCTCCCACTTTTATACTTTTGAAACAATTCATACCATCACATACTATACAGGCCTAGTTGTTATAATAAATGCGTTCTGAGCGTCGTTTCTGATACTCTCTTAATTCATCTGGTGACATATCTCAGAATGCAAATGTATACATTTTTGAATATATAACTTAAATTCAAATTCGAATTGTTTTATTTCTGTGAAGAGTCAAAATCAGAGTATAACAGAATTGTCAAGACATAAAATCGATAAAAATACCATAAATATAAACGAATATGTTATAATAAAATGTTAAAATATATGGAGGACATCACATTAAATCACAAATGATCGGAATTAAAATTGCACTTGATATACAAATTGAAAATTGTACGTATTATCATTAATAAACTCATTTACAGAATAATAAAATAAAGAATAAAAATAAAATGAAGAAATCAGAATAATTTTAAATGAATACAACGTTATATAATAATGCATTTTTCAATTCCCATGGACCCCTTGAAAATTTGTCACCCCTATAATATTAGGGCCTTGATACGGCCGTGGCCATGGACAATAAAATCTGCTTTCCGTTCAACCCTGAAAAAGTCAAACTTGCTACTGACTTGTGCAGTGCACCCCTGTGTGATCGTAACCCACCCCTTATAATCGTGATATCCGTTTAATTAGTAGTCTGGCATGCACCACCTGGCCGCCCAATCATGTTATCATTATTCGCATCGAATGACGTCACCGTGTCACGTGCCCATTGTCTACCAACTTCATAGAAATTATACAGTCGACTGATATTATTAAAGGACATAACAACCCTGAGACTAAATTTTAACGAATAATGAATTTATTTATTCTCCTAATTTTAGAGGGATTTAGAAATCATCATCTCAATTTTAGAAACTGTAATTAATTTATTTGTCCTCCAGGACAGGGTATTTTTGTGTGTCGTGACGTAGACATTACTCGATTCCGTTTATGTTTCTGTACAGAATCGGTAAAGCCTACGTCATGACTCATGGTCTCTGCAGAACAGAGAAATCAATTTTAATTAACGAAATTGATATGAATGAAATGAAATGTATCATGTTTTACTTGTGTGTGAAAATGTTACTATTCAAAATCATTATAGAATCATCAATCATTATGAAAAAAGTGATTCGTTTTGCAGTACTATATGAAATTCTGCTGTCCTATCTCTTTTCGAAAGAATTGTCACCAAAATACTGATATTTCCTAATTCTAATTTATAGCTATATTAATTAAAGATATAAGTTCTCCCTTTTTTCTACCTCATTTTTTTTTAAATTCCAAGGCAATTCAATTAAACATTTCCAACAATATTCTATTCCATGCGTATATAGCTGGTGCAGACAATAAACGATATTAACCATTGTGCCCGATTCATATTCTTGTTCCCAATTATTCTGTAACATATATCGAGTAAATATCGATATAAATCTAACTATAAAACGATAAACGTCAAATGCAATCGAATAAGAAATAACGTCCATGGTACATAATAGCCCGAGCTGTTTTTATTGCAATGGGATTTCGGTATGTACTCAGAGGAATGTGCAAACCAATCGCTACCAGCTGGACAGATAAAGAGTCTATACGTATACAAACAAAATAAAAACAAGAAGAGAGAGAGAGAGAGAGAGAGAGAGAGAGAGAGAGAGAGAGAGAGAGAGAGAGGAGAACAAGAAGCATTGGCGAGAGATGATGGTGAAATAGAAATGGTAGAATATTCTTCAGTGGACAAAAGAATGAAAGTACTAAATTAGTGGAAATATAGAAGTGGAGACACTTACAGAAATAATGTCGCAATTGCTATGCGATATTTGCGAGCTATCTCACAACGATGGGGATGAGGGGACCAAGAGGGTTGGAGCGGTGGACCAATTGGAATATATATGACATAGTTATTTTTATTGTTGTCTGAATAATGGGAAGATCTTCATCATGCTTGGGATTTCGTATATGGAGAGATATTACACAGAAGATTATTGTTCGCTTAACGACCCCACCAACAGCGAGATTATTTGGGGGTTGTAGAGATATTACATTGAAGATTGTTGGTTTTTCTTTGCAACAAATGAGAGGGTTGAATAATAAACATATATATTTCTTGGTGTTGACTTGAATTTGCACTATATGTGTGTGAGAGAGAGAGAGAGAGAGAGTGATGGAGAGAGAAAGATAATGTAGGGTAGCGTTGGTGAAAAGTATGTCAAATTCCAATATGGCGATGTTGGTGACATCAGTTGGGAAAATTTCAGAACAAAATACAATTTTAATATTTATTTATTCACCAAACATGCACAATACACATATGATATTATATTTGTGAGTTCACATCTCATATATTAACACATACGAAATTGATGTTTTGGAGACCTACAAAGTTATATAATGGAATATAAAAATATGGAAATGTTTTCCAGCATATTAAAAAGAAAATTGTAAAAAAAGTATTCGAGTGTTGAAACATGATGTCCTCATGAAATATATTTTCACAATGTCATTTCGATGATTTCACATCCAAGTTCACCTATCGAGGTAAACGCATTTCAAATGAACTAAATTATCATTTTACTTGAAATGTTAAACCGTCATGCATATTGTCATTAAAATCTGAGCTAGTTGTAATTATAGTACAAGTATGAATAACAATAATTATAAAATTATGTTAATTGTACGTTTTTAAAGTAGTTCAGTAATTTAAACGTGAAACCATTTAAATAAGCGTTATTAAAGTTAAACGCCTTTTGGGTGCGTTGCATCTTGTGTCTGGTCAATTGGACATCATATATATATATATATATATATATATATATATATATATATATATATATATATACTTGTATCCACGAAAGGTGAAGTTTCCGATCGACCATCTCCCTTATCTCACATCATTAGCGCACGGGTGGTTCGCTCCTCCATCTTCTGGATACAAGTACTAGTTCATTCAATTTCCGTTCCACGCATACAATTTTAATTTAAAATTGTAAATCGGAACACAGCATCGTTCATTACGAACAGGGGTTTTTCACTTTTTTCCACCGTGACTCTTATAATCCGAAAATGATGGTCTATATCTACACTGTGTGCGCGTGTATTGAGGGTTCGACACTCCCAACCGTTATGTTTAATATGAAGAAAAGACGGCCGATCGATTTCACAGATTGAAATATATATAGAGGGCCTACTTTCACCCACTAAAAATGAAGGAGTAAAATACCCGTGCGTTAGTAGTGTAATGTAAGGAAGACGGTCGGTCGAAACATTCTTATTTCGTTGATATACTAACGAAATCTTCATTCTACCCTTTTTTTAAGATTCTCTATAAAGTTGACTACTGTATGAAGTTTTGAACAGTAGTTGTATTTGTGTTTTTTTTTGTTATGTTTCTCTAATTTCTTACATGTGCATGACCTCTTGTTTCTAACTTCATATATAGTGACCCTTGGTCATGCACGTGTTGTCTTGACTGATCGAAACTGACGAGCGATGGTAGTAACTAGTAGGGGAGACGTTCGTTCGGGACAAGTAACAATGCTCGTATTTTTCTTCCTATGAGTCAAATGTTGAACGTTAGATCAGGATTTGAACGTTTAATACAGGGAATTACCCCATTAATTACGCTATAGTACCACTTTGTGTTTTTATATTTTATATTTCTCTATATATACTGCATCGATAGGTAGGCCTATTACGTGTATATATATATACATATAAATATTTCTGTAATCAAACTTCTTGGATACGATCCAATATCGAATTACTTGGGTATATATTGATATATAACATCTCAAATATGTTCATATATATATATATATATATATATATATATATATATATATATATATATATATAAATATATATATATAATATATATATATATACGTATTATTGAATATATATATATATATATATATATATATAAATATATATATATAATATATATATATACGTATTATTGAATATATGTATATATATATATATATATATATATATATATATATATATATATATATATATATATATATATATATATATATATATATATATATATATATATATATATACACACTTGATTCAACTGTTAGTGTGATCACTCCTCATTCAGCGCCAAGAACAAGACTGAATTATATCTTGAACTTCAAGGCGACTTATTTTACATTTTCTCCATCCGGGAAAAAAGATCCAGAATATATCTTTCGCAGATTCGACTAATCTATAAAATCAGTTTTAACTTTTATCGTTGGAAATGTCAGTAGGCCCATCGATTTATACCCCTCCTGAGACGCGACCAACACGGACGTTGTCGGGGGTGGGTACGGGGGGGGGGGGGTTGGAGGCTGAGTCGGGGGGTGGTCACTGGGGGTTTGCTTTTATTGGAAGCTGCTGGTTTGTTATTTTATCCCCTGTATTCCTAAATATTTCTCTCTTGTTTTGTTACAGGTAAGAACGTAACCTTGTTACAAACGTGGAGTGTTACCGAGGATTTGTTACTCTATAAGCTGGCCTATACGACCGTTGCCGTTGGGGAGTGAGTAACGATATAGTTATGTGTTGTATGTAGTAGGCGACTCGATTTAAAATCCGGGTGAAAAGCCGCTCAAACATTTGAACTCGCGGGAAAAATATGGTCAACGCGTTTGATACTTAATAGAAGATATTGTAGAGAGATATATTCAAACTAAAGTAGGTATTTAAAAGATTTTTACTTTCAAAAAAGTATGATTTGATGGAAATTGCAATTCAACTTTATGAAAATAACTTTGAAAAAAGTTGTACGCTCTTAAATTTTTCAAAAATACATTGGTAATTTTCAAATCTTATATTTTCACATAAGCACACAATGCTGGAATTTCTAGTGAATTGAGCTCAAATTTTCAATAGCTATCATCTGTGTTTCTTATCCCAGCAAACAACGCTATATATAGAATTCCTAGTAGTTTGAATTTCAACCAGTTGCTATCCTGTTTACTTGATCACCCTTGATTAGATATGTATGTTATCACTCATATCAATACCGAACCTGATAGCATATCTTCTACTTTTACCTCAACTTGAACTCGGAAGTGTGCATTCCGAGAGCAACTATATTGTTTTCCATCCTTGTTGTTATTCATCATAATCATGGTATGATCAATCTAAATTATGATAGTTGATGTTTCACATACAATCTTTTTCATGTTACGTTGTATACATTATACGTGAGTATTTTCATGATGTTTTAATTGAATTATAATGAACTGTAATAAGTTTTGTGGAAAGATCGTCATTTATACCCCAAATATTCACGTTCAATTGACGACTCGAAATAGGCGTGACTTCACCAATAGACCAGTTAGATCTATATCATTTGTTGTCATTTGAAGATAACCCAATTGGATATTTTAATTCACTACAGTTCTGACAGCCCTGTTGATTGGACGGTATGATTCGTGACGTCAAGGGGGCGGAGACTGCGAGTCGTCAATTTAGATTTTTTTTTGTATTTGTTAAAACAAATATGGTGGTGACGAATTGACTATATATTGTCGTTGTCATGCCAAAGAAAAGAATCATGAAAAATTCAGTCTCTATACATGCATTTGGCTGGGATATTGTCATAAATATTTGCCATCGTTTTCAAATTATTGTAAAATGTTAAAAAACTTTTGTTTTTAAGCTGTTCAAAGCACAACACTTGGAACACTCACCTGAAAGTGGTACATGCTTATTATATACTTCACGTAGATAGAATTACGTCCTATAACGACACGAAGTTGGTCTAATGATGCACTTCAAACATTGGCAACATGTGCTTATAGATCAACAGCATTATATATAGACTAATTTAGACATCGAGCAAAATGACTTTCTAAAGTACAATCGGGGTAAAATCTTGAAAAATAAACTTATGAAACAAACGGGTAACTTAATAATAATATAATAAATCAGAATGTTTAGCTCAAGGTGAATTATTTGCCATTTGATACAATTGTTATTTGTATACTTGTATCCACGAAAGATCAAGGTGGTCTGCCAACTTGATAACTGTTGAATACTTTGATAATTGTTGAGAAATTACTGCAGCGTTGAACATTGATCGCTTTCGAAAAATGTAGTTGTGTTTCTTTTCCTGAAAATTGAATGCATCTCAAAATACCACAGTCATTCAAATATAACGGGGAAATTTGTGTTTTTTTATATTGCTAAATAACCTACAACTCTTGTGGATACAAGTGCATATAATATATCCTCGGTATAAGAACTTGGAAGAAAATCCTACTCGAGGTTATAAATGTCTATCGTAATTGCCATCTCACGAGAACGATGTATGTTTTGTTAAAAACTGCAGTGTTACAAAACACCGGATCGATTTAGCGAAAAATATCAAATTTTGTTCATTATGTTTGAGACTAAAAGATTGAAGATAGCGAATTTGAAATTACTGTAATGGGTTTAATATTATACATTCGATTTTCACCGAATTTGTTTATTCTTTAAAATACTTGAAGGCACTGTGACTTTGTATAATCTTCATAAAATGTAGAACATATACATAGTTCAACGGTTAAACGGTTAAACTTATCAGAAATATGGCATTGTCGGCAGGTATTTTGAAAATAACTCGTCAGCCAAATTGCAACTTGAAAGCAGTGTACTACTGTGTATAGAAGTAGTTTATACATCTTTGTTTATTTATTCATCACTTTATTTATACGTTACACCATAGAGAAGTTATCCATGGTTAAACCCTGAACATTTATTTATTCATCTTTTTTTATCATGTTTTATTGATGCTATTACTTTATGTCATAGAATATATGCGATCAATTACCATTAGATACACATTAATTGACGATTAAATACAATAGTTTTAAAAGCTGAATTTAGGGATATTTAGTTGATATTGATTGTTGTAAAAATGACTATAATTCTGACCGTAACGCTTTTCAACACGTGCATGAACTTCGTCCATAAAGTGGGAAGATCATTTCCGAATTCAGTCCAACATAAACGTTTCATTTTAATTCAATTCCCAAGCGTATAATATTAAATTTTGTAAAAAACCGTTACTCTACCATTCTAAACTTTATATATATATATATATATATATATATATATATATATATATATATATATATATATATATATATATATATATATATATATATATATATATATATTATGTATTCATCTATAAAATGCAGAAGATGGGTGTTGACATTTTTCAGAGAAATTACTAGCTATAGTAATGATAATTATGTATATAATATTGATGATTAAATTATTCTACTTTCAAAATGAGAGCGAACAAACACCAACGTATGGAAATTAAATTACGTATTCATATTACGTCATCCTTATTATATGGATGTACCTGTCCCTTCTGTTAGCCGTTTGAATATGAATAATTGACTTTCAGTATCTTTACAATGATTAATATTGAAATTGAAATGAAACGGCATATATATATATATATATATATATATATATATATATATATATATATATATATATATATATATATATATACATAGATATATATATATATATAATATATGCACACATATATTCATATTTATATATTAATGCCGCAAGATAAGTTAGTAGTTATCTGAAATGTTGACAGTTACGATTGATGTTTCTGATATCTATTAGTGATAACGTTGTGGAGTTTCGAGCAGTTAATGTGCCGATAAATGACCGTATCTTAGATGTGATTCTAATGCATGATTTCTAATTGATATGGTGTCGAGTGTAAGCATAGCCTCGAGCCTTCCGAGTCCGTGCTTTATGTTTTATATATTCATATACGTCAGAAAACATTTTATTTTCACAATACATACTTGCATTGACTGTGTTTTCATAATAGGAAATGATAATAATTTTTTTTTTCATCCATTTGAATAGTTTTGTCCAATGTTATATAGTGTTTCACGCTCATAAAATAACCGCAAAGCCTGAAACAGGCTTGTCTGTGGGTGTACACAAATTACAAAGTATATGTACAGTACGTGTGAGACATACAAATTATATAAAGTAAAATATTAGAAAAAGTATCATAAATGGTAAAAAGAACAGTGTAATAATATTATAATAATCAAGTGCAGGGTTCGTGTGAAAAATATTTGGCTCAGGGTATAAGTGATTTTAAACACATAGATGAATACATAAAAACAAATATAAAGTAGAGACAAACAGACAAACAATCATGATAAAATATTATCAATGTACCATTTCTTTGTACAAATAATAATAATAATGATATATTTTTCATCCCTGGTTGATTAACAAGTAATATTAGAAAAGTGAAGTGAAACATATACATTAAATTGATTTATAACATACATAACAATAATGGAAGAAACAATTCAGCTATCACTCCCGCATTTGAAGTGGTTCTATCGAATTAAAATACGTCATCAAGTCCGTCGTGATGACGTTTTAGGGTGGTGAAGGGATTATTTGGATCATATTCAATTCATATTGCGTTGAATCGAGAGCAAGATCGATAGATGACGTTCAAATATTAATTATTTTTCACATCAAAAACGATTGAATTGTTCTTGAGCTTTTTTGTGTGTGGGGGGGGGGGAGGGGGGGGGGTTATAGGCCTATATTGGACATGGGACAACAATATAAGATTTCAGGTTTGGATAGTATTTCGTTTTGTTTCATCGCAACGAACTATATCGAATTGAATTGATGACATTTTGCGATAATCGATATATGTACAGTTCGAGTATACGTGGATCAAGTTTTTCTCACTTCATTTGTTTATTCTGCTGTGAAAGCTATAACGGGAATAAGAAAATAAGATAGTTATTAAATTGTCTCCTCTTTTCACTATAATAATCCTATACAATTTTGTAATATTCGTTTTTCGAATGATACATGAATAATGTATTTTTTAAACAAAATCACATGAAGTTATTCGCATAAATTATTTTTTCGAAGTTTCCTCTCTGAAAGTACATTTTCTCGAACACGATAAACCTGACGTACTCGAGTCGACATTAAATTGGATCATTTAGATGAAAAAAAGTGAACCTATTTATATTTTATTCCTCGTGGATGGAAGTGTCGTTTCTCTCCGATGAAAACCTGTTTGCCGTTTTTCTCGTCAAAAGCAGGGAATAAGTTATTCTTTTCACCTGGATGACGTGTATTGTAACAGCTATACTCCAGTTCACAGGTGTTGGCGAACGACGTGCTATTCTCTTTTTCTCTTCCTACGAATTCTCTCTCTTTCTTCTATTTATCTTTCCATCGCCTACACCGTCTTCTATTCCACTCCACTTGTTTTCGTCTGTCGACTGCGTTTCACTTTCAATTGGTAACTGAAGTGATTCACTTCAATAACTGATTAAGGGTAACTCTCGTGATTTAAAACAGTGGTTGTTTAATAATTTGAGTTGATATGTTTTGAATCTCTTCCCTTTCATGTCTCAAATTTGTCTTCCCATGTGATTAAGTTTCTGTTTCAATTTTTGTTTTGCATATCTATTTTCTTCGTAAATTTTTTTTTTTTGTAAATTAGTATTTTTCGTAAAAAAAAAAAAAAAAAAAAAAATCATTTTCGTTAAGTAATTGTCAGTTGACAAAGGTATTACATATTGTAGTTATTATTGTTCACCACTTATTGTCTTTGTGTTTGATTAATTCAACATTTATTATTTTTGTTATTCTGCAGACAAGTCTTTTCAAGGCTTTGTATATCTTTTTTTGAGAGCGTTATATATTTGTATTCTTTGTGTGACAATATTAATAAAAAAAAAAAAAGTTAAAGATTCATTATTATTTCTTCAATTATTGTTTCTTCTGTAGCAAGAACTTTAGGATGAAATGAAGTGATACTTGAGAAAATATTTGTATACATTGTTTGTATACTCAGGGAGAGATGCTATACGTAACAATTATACAAACCAAATTCCATAACAGTTCACTATAATCATATGGTTACCAATACTAGTACGTTGTCAATGACAGCAGTTGTCAGCCATCTTGGCATGTCATGTGACCAGGCACGTCAGCTTCTATGCCTATCGCAACTCGTCAATTACCAGTTTATGGTGAATCTTCTGTAATTACATAATCTTGTTGCTACTTTGAGGATTTAAAGTTTTTGAAAGATGTAATTGGGTTACATATCGTAAATCTTGCCCTGTGAAAATATCACAGTTTGATATTTTTTTAAAATTAACATCGAAACTTAATAAAAAGTCATTGTTTCCCAATAAGGGTTATAAATAAGAGATGAGATCGTTTGGACGGGGCACCACAAGAGCGATCGTACCACACCCCCTTCAAAGAAAAAAAATGTAGCGCGGATTTTTGTGTTTGTTATGTTGTTAGACGAATTTATTCGTTCGTGAATACAAGTATATGTATATATACATCGACGTTTCAATGGTGCATTTTGTAAGGAAGTGTGTCTCTTTTGAACGGAAGGAATGAATAGGAGAGATGCTATTTGTCAAAACTATTGAGAAACTATCTCCGAACAGCATCCTACCTTCTGGAGTAATCTATTTGTAGAAATTGTCACTGAGGGAAAACCGATGATCGTGAGCTGAATACGAAATCGTGCTCGGATGTTTCGACTTTGGTGAAGAAAATGCCATAAAAGACGTCGTTAGATGAGTGAAGGCGTAAATACATCATATTTTATTCAGACGTTTTTATACACCGCTTGGGAAGGATGCGTCAGTTCAGTTCGGAACTTATCGTTCAGAGGTCATGACCTATAATTAGGGAATAGAAAAGGTGAATAAAATATATTCGTATTGTTTTTTATGGGAAACTGTCTATTATTTTTTGATGGAAACGGAAGATTTTTATCTGCGACGAAAAACGTATGGTCACAAAGAGCGCACGCCTGGTGTCAAAGTTCATTGTTTTTATTCAAAGTGATTAAAATTGAGTTGTAAGATTGCCCTTGTGGCGCGTCGTCCAAACGATCCTTACTTTCATACATAACTCTAATCTGGGAATAAAGATTTTGTATCAATTTCAATGTCATTAAAAGAAGAAAAAACGCTCACAATTTATAGGTGTTGATTGGGTTCATTTCATTTTATTTTCTTCAAATTTAAATATCATTTTCCCTGAAAACACTTCAATCTCAATTACATTTTTTGTCCATTCTCATTTGTTCGTTACATGCGAACAAACAATAAAAGTTGTGAAAATTTGAATTCCACAGTGAGAGAAGTTCTTGTGCTGGGTGATTAATTAATTATAAAAATAAACATGAACTTGGGCCCACTGAGGCCATATAATTCCTTTTTAAATTAGTCACATAATTGGTGAGCATATAAACATGAAAGTATTTACAAAAACCTTGATAGATTTTCAAATTCTAATGGACCAAAGAAAGGGGTTTCGAACATAATAAGTAAGTGTGTAGACAATTTCACATGAAAGTGATCGAAATATGTAGTTTGTGCTCAAACATGCGCTTATAAAATACTCAAAACATCTGTGAATGTACATTTATAGTAGAAACGGGAGGAATTCACAATTTCATGAGAGATAATTTGACATTCTCCAGTTCAGGGAACCTTATAACAAACTTCAATTCTCATAACCATTGATTAAAAGAAGGTTGAACAAAAAATGTGATATTGTATAATCATTCTAGCCCGACTAAAATGAGACTCCTCCCAACGACAATGGTTAATTGACTTGGACGTTTGACGTATGTATACACCAACAGAAAATAAAAATATATAATCACAAAAAGTGAGCCCAATCTGTTTGCTCTAGCTATAAGCTCACTCGTTCAGCTGTTTTTGCTTGTGACAATATGTCCATTAGTATTTAGATTAGGGATTGTCCCAGTTACGTCATTCAAACGTTTTTTTTAATTGATTGACTTTTGTGTCTGGTTTGACGTAACTTCGAGACTCGCGTGAAACTAACAAGGTAAATATGAAGTGTCACACGAGTATTGGATAAATAAGACAGATTATAATACAAGGCGTCGACCTTGTCGGTTGTTTACAGAATCATTTGTTGAACATATTAGTTGTGAATATACTGAAATACTGACTACTATGTAGCCCCAGTTTCAAACTAGTAATAATGACTTATATGTTATATCCACTTATAAATAACTAGATGCAAATATGTGTACATATATATATATATATATATATATTCATTCATTCATTTATATATATATATATATATATATATATATATATATATATATATATATATATATATATGTATATTTATATATATATATATATATATATATATATATATATATATATATATATATATATATATATATTTGTATTCATTTATTCGTATATATATATATATATATATATATATATATATATATATATATATATTCATTTATTCATATATATATATATATATATATATATATATATTCATTCATTTATTTATATATATATATGTATATATATATATATATATATATATATATATATATATATATATATATATTTCAATAATGATACGAAATAATGATAGTATAATGATACTGATGACAGTTTACATTATCATTTATCTTTTCAAATATCGATACAAATTGATCAAACAGCGTGACTCACCAATGGGAATACAATACGTCATGGTCATCGTGAATAGTAATTGTGAACGACATTTGAATGAATTACCGATTAAACATAAAAAAGTAACTTCAAAATAGAAGACAGGTCACTGTGTCGGTCACACTAATTGGGAGAGAATCGGCGAAGTTATGTATTTGGTCCAAATCGTTTTTTCTCAAGCGCTTATCAGGTCATTATGCAAACATTCGCAAGACACTTCTCTATCAATAATCATCTTCCAATTTCGAACTGTATTATAGTTAGTGGTGTCGATGGTCGAATAGATGTAAGAGCAATTAACGATTGAAATTTCGTAAAACTCGTAAGAATAACACAACGAAAAATAGGAGGAAATATTTTACTCAGAAATTTGTATTTGCATTTGGTTTCTTGTCTTCACTGTACGCTCATTGTTGTGTGTTTAATAAGTGTAATTACACCGTGAATGGCACCTTTTCTTGACTCTACTCAAATACGTCACGAAGGTTCCATTGTTCTAATTGCATGCAAACCGTGTATTATGTAACAATGTACATATTGTGTCACTGCACACTAGATTAACTCGTTCGCGTGGTATCTTGTATGCAGTGGTACGGGATAATGAAATTCGCATCCAATTCATTGACGTCATCCGATAAATTTGTACGTCAGTGGCGTAATATCAAGACATAATTTTTTATTGCTTTATTCCAGGGCAATCGGTAAATTCATTGAAAATATCTAATATCGTCCTATTGTAATTTGTTTTATTCATTCATTTATTTATCTTCATTCATTCATTTTTTATTATTATTTTAATATTTTTGCAAGTTATCTTTTCAAACAACTTCATAATTCATATAGACGGTGATTGAAAATGTGAGGTAAGCCTATACGTGCTGTGTCGTCAAACGTATGAATGTACTAAAACGTATTGGTGATGTATTCATATGGTTTTCAGTAAAAAGGAAATAATATTTTATTTATAGCATTAGGGTAAGAAGAAATGGCGCGTGTTTTGCCACGTCTGAATAATCCTTTGCGTTAATTTGGATTAAAATTATTTTGAAGTTTGCCACCTTGATGAGAATTGACGACTCGCAGTCTCCGCCCCCTTGACGTCACAAATCATACCGTCCAATCAACAGGACTGTTAGAACTGTAGTCAAATTCAAATATCCAATCGGGGTATCTTCAAATGACCACAAATGATATGATCCAACTGGCTGACTGGTAAAGCCACGCCTATTTCGAGTCGTCAATTGTTAAAAATATTGTAATAATGATTTAGTTGAACCACACTTCTATTGTTGTTGTAACCTGAAGTTTGAAGTTAATTTGTAATCTGAAAACGCTATTAAAATAATATATTAAAAAATGTACTTGAATGATCTATTCATCTGGTGCAGCGAGTGCTACATCGATCATATTTCAAAATAACTTCGTTCATATCTATTATATCAGACCTTGAACAAGTACTGCACCACTGCATCGTTAAACATATTAACTTGACCTTATTGACTACATAAATGTTGACTTGCCTTGCACATTAACCAACCAAGAGTGCCTCTAATTATCGATCATTTACGATTATTTACTTTTTATAATCAGCGGAATTTCATCACATTGAATGTATTATACAACACATATGTTGAAGGTGATATTTTTTGGGACACGGTTCACAACGAAAAACGCAACAGTATCGTGCAAGCTGTACTAATCGTCAAATTTGCATCGAAATTACGGAGTTACCGATTTTTTTTTTACAAAAATCCGCAAAGGAGTCGATTTAGTGAGTTATAAGTTTTCAAATCGGAAGTGGTCAATTATGTACTTATAGTATTATTCAATTCAATTCAATTTATTTATTCATTTCTTGAGCAGTAACATTTTACACTCTGTATTAAAAGTACATGCTATGAAATTAGTCAATATATTATTACATATTTGAAATGACATATTTAAAATTATTTTGTGACTACAAGTATATACTATAGTTAGTTATTTGATTTGTTATTGTAAAGGAATTTATAAATTGAAACTAATATGCCGTATCTGGCGGTAATGTGTTTTTAGCGATATGGCACTCTCATATATGTAGGAAATAGGAAACTGAACTTTCCTGAACTAGGAAACTATCGCCCGATAGCTTTGATTTCTTGCTTTTCAAAAGTTTTCGAAAAAGCAATGCTTTCGCGAATACTTTCCTTCCTGCATAAACACAGTATCATTACTGAATCTCAGCACGGCTTCCTCTACGGTAAATCGACTGGAACAGCCATCTTCTCGTTTTTGAGTTCCGTATTTCAAAAAATGGATAAAAAGAACTCCCACTCTTTAGGCCTTTTTTATGACCTTTCCAAGGCCTTCGACAGCGTCAACCACATGATTTTATTCGAGAAACTCGCAAGGATAGGTATTAATGGAAATTCTCTAAGATGGATACAATCTTTTCTCCACGATCGACCTCAAGCAGTGGAAATTTTAGAGAAAAATGGAGCAAACATCACCTCCTGCTTCAAGTCCCTCACGCTCAAGTCTTCTGTAGGAGTGCCGCAAGGTTCGGTATTGGGACCACTTCTTTTTTTGTTGTACATTAACGACCTCCCTGAATCTTGTAAAGATGGAAAGCTTATTCTGTTTGCCGATGATACAAGCCACATTATCTCTGGACCTACTGTTACAGACCTCGCAGTTTCATCTCAGCAAGCTTCGTCGGTGATGCAGTCTTGGTGTAGTACAAATAGACTTTTTCTGAACGCTGATAAAACAACGGTACTGCAATTTCACACAGTACAAAACAAGCCAATTATTAGTCCACTTGTCCGCTTAAACGGTTATAGCGTCAAGGTTACAAACTCTGTAAAGTTTCTTGGTATCACAGTGACAGACACACTAGACTGGACGCCACACATTGAAGAGACGGCTAAGAAAATGTTAAAAGGTATTTTCATGCTCAAGAGCCTATGTCGAGTGGTTTCTCCAACTTTATTACGTATGATGTATTTCGCCCATGTATACCCGCATTTTCAGTACTGCATCCCCTTCTGGGGAAACTCTTCCAGTGCTAAAAGACTTTTTGTTCTACAGAAACGAGCCATCAGAATTCTAGCAAATACACGAAAATTAACATCATGTAAACCTCTGTTCAAAACTTTGTCCCTTTTACCTCTACCGTGTGTCTTCATACAGCAATCAGTGATCTTTGTCAAGCAAAACTATGGACTATTTCAAAAATACAATCAAGAGCTTCACCAGCATCACACCAGACGGCGTAACGACTTTCGTATGGAGCAGCACAGGCTGACAATGTTCACGAAAGGTCCAATCTACTCAATGACTCGGTTATATAATCACTTACCAGACGAGTTTAAAGAAATGAAAAGTTTGAGTAATTTTAGGTCCAGTGTTAAGAACTTTCTTCTTGAAAAATGTTTTTATTCTACTGACGAATACTTATGTATTAATTATTGAGCATTAATTCTAATTGTTGACAATTATCATTCTGTAATTGAACAGTCTTCCGATAATAAAAAATATTATTATTATTATATATGATCTGCTTGTTTCACATGTGCTTCACATATGGCCTATATGTGGTGTGACTGCTGTGGTGGACATGTAGCTTAATTGAATAAGTTGTAATTTATAATATTCCCACAGTTTTCATCACATGCGTATTTCAATTTATATTGTTTATAATGTTCTCTAAATACAAATTGCAAGATTGAAAATATGCATGTGCGTGAGAACCCAAAATCAGTGAGCTACAAATAAAAATGATGTTTATTTATAATTAAAATGTGGGTGAGGACATTTTTGAGTATCTTATATATATATTGTACTAATATTATAGTTTTTCATTCAATATAAAATAAATTAATGAATGGTCGAAATGTCTACAAAAATTAATGTGGGTATATTTAAAATGGTGGTGACTATTTAAAAAAAAATGAGATGAGGAATGAAGATATAACCCCCGGGAATTGGATATATTTTAATTAACTTTTTTCAATATAAACCATACATTAATGACGGTATGTAATTACTTATAAAAGTGCACACCATATATATATATATAGGCTATATACGGGTATACAGTTTAGAGCTCATAACTGTATTTAAAGATATGTTTCATAAAATATTAACAACAAAATATATATAATTTTCCAAATTAAAACAGTATTTTCAAATTAGTAAAACCGTTTAGAAATGTATATCAAACAGAGAACTATGATTATACACAATGCGTTCAATATGATTAAAATACGCAAAAACTCCGCTTTTCTTGTATAGTTATAATTAAACTCACATTTCCTGCATATCTTATATGCAATGCCATGCAGGTATAGTAGGCAACTAATTGCCAGGGGCTAATTATCTATTATTATTATTGCACGTTAAACGTTGTACCGAATCTTGGAAACGAAAGCGTGAACAAAGGAATGCACTATAGTACAAGGTGATCAAAACAGTTGCTATAGGGCAAGGTTTTACGTCTGAAGACGGAAGCTGCTGAATATTAAATACTGAAAATCTTGTAGTTGAAAGACGTGAGGTGACTGGTGTAATTATTTCTCAAATTGTTTCTCATTTTTCATTGAGAGAATTAGGATAGTACGAATATAGGCACAGGGGCTACAATAAGACTTTTGATGGCATAGGTTCAGATTTGGTGGGAAAAATTGTAACGGCTATGGATATAATGATTTAAATATGTGATATACAGATACTTCGATGTTTTCAGCCGGGTTCGATTCTCGTCATGGTCGACTATCATTCCAGTTTTTTTTTTTTATATATAGTTTTCCTCTGTCGTTCAGGTTAATACTGGGATGGTGCCTCCTTCCTGCTATCCAAAAAACACTTGGTAAAATAACCTCACATCTCGTCATCTCATCATGTCGTATATCATTCACCGACGCCAATAGATCGTAGTACAAGTGCGTCGCTTCCCAGAATAAATAAAAAATAAAATTATTTATTACATATATAGAATGGTCCGGATGAAAATCACTCGTTTTTCTCTGCAATTTGTATTTTCTTTGTCATTTGTAGAGGGATACAACTAGAAATATTTTTTAGTTGTAAACATGTTGAAATCACATTAATAAATGTATAGTGTTTTTTCATGAATACCGTTTTTTCAAGGATTTCTTAGAGAACTGCTCATATTTCATAATATTGATATTTTTACTATTAAAAAAAGACGAGAGCTCTTATCGTTTTAAGAAAACTGAGTGTATTTTTCACCATCTCTATCATATTATTGATTTATTGTTTGTGATTATTACATGATTAAGTGATTAAATTAATACAATCTAAAAAAAAACGACAGTGAGAAACTGTTCAGCAATGATCAGTGTTTAGTATGATTCCAATTACATTTTAGTCTTGCTTGGTTGGTAATACTGCAGTCAACACCATATCATGTAATTGCAGTGTACTTATCCTAGAAATTGGAAGTTGTCGGTTGAGTAAGGCCCAACCAGAAGCTGATTCTGTGAGCTCGAAGGCAAGCCGATTAAACTACCAACTAACTGGACAACGTAACATGTTAATCGATTTAACTTCGTAACTTATAATTACTAAGTGGTTTCCAATAGTTTTTTTTGTTCTGTTCGGTTGTTAAACTGAACTTGCAGTTTCGGAAGAACCTGTCTTGTAGTTTCCTGTGCGTTTTCGTTCTGCTTGAGTGGTACTACTGTTGCTATCGATGTTTATCTCGTTATCGTTGTTTTTATTGAGACGAGTTTATTTTTATTTTACAGTTTGATGACAAAATGTATTCTTCATTACATGATTTTATAGTTTTCGTCCTTTTTTTTTTCTTATATATTTTCCTCCGTCATTCTTTGAAGGCTCCAGTGTAGTTATTATTGAAATTATTGACATACTGAGTGCATATAAATGAATGAATTCATGATACAAATTTCACAATTTGTATTTTTAATTTTTGAGTCTTATACCTTCATCCATTATTCAATAATAAAATATTTCAAATTTGATATATTGAGCACGAATTTTAGACTATGCAAGCTTTCGTAATTCCTGATTATTATTAACAAAACTGTCTGTGTAGCGATAATTCGATTTGAATGTTTCCATTTATGGAAAAATAGTTATCTAGTGAAAAAATTAGAAATAACAATTTGGTATGGTTAATTGAATTCTTGACTCTCATTTTGTCCCATATTATTCAAGTCAAGTCGTCAGTACAATGATAGAATGAGTTATAATATGAATATACCCAAAGTAATATAAAATATAAATATATCGGATCTAATTTTCTAAATCATAAATAACACGTACAGAATCGACCTTTATATATATCGGAAAACATGTTCGATAAATTAAAACGACATATCCTTTGTATTAGCATTCAACGAACATCTGATCTGTATTTATTTTTATACTCCCTAACACAATTATAATAATTGATCGGTATCAGCGAGATGCATTCCAAGCCATTATTTCTGATCTGCACAATTCGATGTACATAAACGATAAGAAATATTGAGATGAATCTAGGACAGAACGTTTAAAGGAAACCTGATCTCTAGAATAGGAGTGAGATCTTGAAGATTTTATAAAACTGCTTGCAGGATATATATATATATATATATATATATATATATATATATATATATATATATATATATATATATATATATAAATATATATACACATACATATATAATGGGCGTGGGGGCGGGCAGAAGGTCGATCGCGATTAACCGATTGCGATAATCGACTAATCGTTCTGCTCGATAGATCGATATATAATAGAGTTTTAATGGGTTTATTATGCACAATAGTGATAAGTGACGTTGGATTGTGATTACGATTAGATTGCGGGTAAGATTACGTTTTATATCGTTTTCTCATTTCAATGAACAAAACATTGTTTTTTGAAAGAGTTCATACTTATGTCTGAGTTATTGCTGTGCTCATTCGAGATGATTATTTGTTATGCCAAGTTATGTTTTAATACCCAAGTTCTTGCCAGCAAACTCATTCAAAATGTACGATCGTAAGATGGAAAAAAAAATGCTTTGGATTTGATTATTGTTAACTTGATGACCCGTCTAACAACAAAGTTATTTTTGTGTATACGAGACAGATAAATTTATTGTCTATAAAAACTCGTGAATATACGGGAGTCGAACCCAAGCTTAATTTAATTTTCTAAACCAGTGTCTTAACTGACTGAGTCAATTCTTTATTTGTTGGTAAACCACGATCCATCTACATCTATACAAAAATTATTACTATCAACTCAAGTATATAATCTCATTCACATCTGTACGGCCTGTTAGTGAATCACGACAATTTCCAACGCTCGTGAACTGTAGTGTACAGTCGTGTGGAAACTTTATTACATTACCATTTCACATAGTGTAGTGGTTTTTGTTGGCAGAACTGGGCGCAATTTATTGCAGCAACTGCATGTACCTGTTGCTTCTAGCGAAGTCAGCACAGTTATAGTAGTATATACCTTGGGAGTTGGATAACGTATGGTACGTGCATGATACAAACAATTGTAAAGAACTGTTTGATTTTACGAGGAAAACGCTATAGTGGAGGTGTTTTTTAATATAATTTCATTTTTAAAGTGGTTCTTTTGATGATTATGAAATTTTGTGGAAAGATGGATCGTTTTTTTTATTACGATTTTGTCTTCATTAGTTTTTTTAGCATCAACCAAAATTTAACAGAAAGTCATTGTATTGTTCCCCAATTTAGGATGAGGATGACATGGTAGGATCGTTCGGACGGGACACCACAATCAAGTTTGAGCTCATTAAGGGACACAAGGGAGATGATTAATTTCAAAATATGTAAATTTAGGCAATTAACTGATAGGTCAATAGATGGTGAATAATTTAGTCATAATTGCTGGGAAAAGGGATTTTGATATTGTTGATTTGTGTCTTCTTCAATTATTCTTCGTCTTCCTTTCTCTGGAATATTCCTTCATATAAAATTTTCGAATTGATTTCATTTTTTAACGAATTTTATTTGAAATATGATACACACCGTAGGGCCTATAGTTAAATACATGGTGAATATTAAATAATACCTGAATCTCGATAAATCGATTACGCCGATAAAATTGATAAAATAATAAATGATAAAATGATCATAAATGATAAAATAGAACTGAATTAGTTGGATGGTGCGAATGATTTTAAAAAAGTGGAGAGCAGTAATATTAAAAAAATTACCCCAGATCCCATTTTGCCAAAGGAGGAGGAATTTCACAGCCTTCGTCCAACAACGCTCTTATTTTACCACATGCCTCGTGGTGCATATAACTATTCGTGCACGAATGCGATTTTGTTTCCGAGGCGCGTTATAACTCGTTTTTGAACCGAATTTAAATTAATCGAAATTTTAAATTAATGTAATTATCTATGATAAATGACATATTATTTATACCATATAGATACTCGCCCAAATCTATAGGAGTGGGGCTGTATTAATTGGTAATCAACAACATCCTCCCGGGGCGGAAAGGAGTGTAGTCTTGTTCACAACGTTGAGATGTTTCATACAATCAATGCACATTCGAATTGGCTTGCTTATTCATAATGTTGTTCGAAGAATTTTCAATCAGTGTCCTCCCAAGTAAAAAAATGAAGGAAAGAATTAATTTTATTTTAGATACAAGTGAAGTTTTTTTATTCTAAGGTAATTTATATACCTTGTCGAGTGGGTTAAACCGCTTTCGTATGTTGGAATGATGGGAAAGATTCGGTTATAACTAAATATTGAGGAAAACTCACTTGAACGACTGAGAGAAATCATATACAAACTCGGGTTGGATGGTCGATCGTGTCGGGGATCGAATCTAGGTCTCTTGAGTGAATACTATAATCTAGACAAATCCATTTCTCTACAACGACTTAGTGTTGGTAATTTATAATTAATTTTTGTTCTGTTTGTCTTCTCTTATATCAAATATTATTCATTTATTCCGTCTTTGCTCGAGCTACATACAATATTTGTGAATGTTTTTTTTTTTTTTGACAGCCCACACTCAAGAACTTGTGTTCTTACACGGGATTCTATTAATTTTACTATCCTTACTTATATTATGTATCAGCTATTATATTATGCAAAATGGAATGAAAATGATGGTACAGTACGTTATAGTGACTGATCTATCTGTCTCACTACTGTTCTTCATATCACACACAACTATTTTTAATTGTCAAAGATCTTATTTTGGAGGTAGTATCGTCGTTGTGGTTCCCCGTCCAAACGACTCTACATCTTCTAAAGATGAGGGTTTTGGTCCTAATTGGAGACCAATAACTTTGTATTACATTTTGTATGGTAATGCAAAAAAATCACATATTTTTTTATTTTCCTTAGGTCTTTTTCCCAGCATTTTTCAAAACTTGGTCTCGTTTTCGTACCCCCAAAAAAATTAATAAATGTAATACAATTATGGTTAGATTTACGGATCTGAAATTTATGATATAATTATATGATGATAATATATGATGATATGATATGATAATAATAATAATCCATCTCAATAATTTTAAATAAACACCATACGGCATTGCAATAATCACAGACTACAGCTGTTTTGACAGATCGACACGTATGGTTGTCAGTGTTATTGCTAACACGAGACGACCGATCGGTTCCGTCATAACAGTGTGACGTAATTCGTCTTGTGGACAGATGTGAGCCTTGTAATCGTTTAGCGCGCGGCCTCGACCCGATGAGTGGGCGTAGCCCCTGAGGGGGGCGCAGACCATGTGTCCCGTATACAGTCGAGACGCTGTAAGCTTAAATAGATTGACCTGCCACTTGCGGCGATATTTGGTAACTCAATTTTAAAACCTCTTTGAGATAATAATTTTTTGAAAAGTACTGATCACCATCAAATTCAGATCCTTCTATGTATTTGTTAGTAACTAAAATAAAAAGAAAATTGCTGGCAATGTATAAATCAGAAAAATAGAGTGAAAAGAAGTACGTGAATTTTCCTAGCGTATTCGATTATCGGTGATGTAATACGCCACTTTCGAAAAGTCCATATGAAAGTTATTCCAACAACGAAATCTCACAATACGTCCTCCCCAAAAATCATTTTATATTTGTCTAGGACTTGAACTGAAAGTAAATCTCCGCTTTCTGTTCGTCTGATACCTTTGTTATAGGTCTATCACGAAATATCACACAATTTGGGTGGGTTGGTTTAGACAGGTAGAAAAAAGACTTTCAGTTATTAGGTCAAGCTGTACCAAATTTGAGAAACCCCGAAAAAGCGTAATTGCAATGACTCAGAGAATATTCACTCCTTATGCTGGTTTCATCATTCATCTTCTGATAAATCTCAACCCTATGCATGGACTGGGCGTCGCCCACAGAGGGGAGGGTGAGGAGGGAGGGGGGGGGGTGATGTCTCAAAGAGCCGCTGTGTTTGTTTATTCGTTCTGCGGTCATGTGAAGGACTGATATTATGATCCAGATTTAATGACGCCAAGTTGTGAAGAAAACGGGAATTTTATTGCTTTGCGTAGAAAAATAGATTTTTTTCTATTGCTAGAATATTAAAAAAAAAAAAAAATTATTTCATGAACAAAAATGGAAGAAATATGTCTGCAGATATTGGTTGAAATATTCTCAGACAAAAATATACGAGTCTGTATCTGAATGAGGCTATAAGTAATATAATTGTACTCTGTTTCCACACTACATTCATTTTTATATTTCTTCAACTTTGACAAAAATCAAACTTTACTGATTCGTTGATCCAGTCTCATAAAATGAATAATAGTGAATCTCATTGATTTATGATTATTATTAATACATTTAAAACGACTCGAAATCAGCTTACGAGGTAGGATCATTCTGACGGCCGGGCACCACAAGCATGACTATATACCCCATCCCAAAAGTGATTATCATAATTCACTTCACAAACTGTATATTTAGTGAACCAATGAGATCATGGATAATGACCTGTATTCAATCATTTGTTGAAACTATTGAATTAAATTTATCAACCAATAACTAGTGAAACTATATTTTGGAATTATTAAACTGACACAACTATTCAATCAAAAACTAATCTGCAATTCTATTGATATTTATCGACTTTTTAGATTCTTTTTTGTCTTTCTCATTCCGAACCTACAGAATCTTCTTCTTATTTGGAGGCTTGATTTTAATTTGTCGTATCGAATAAGTATTTCCTCGTAACTTTTCAAAAAGTGAAAATGCTTCTTTGAAGTGATATCACTAATTGTAATAAATGAACAACAATGTCGCTCAAATTATATTATATTCAGTATTAGCTTGTTTGGCCCAAGTTTTATATATAGTTTCTATGGTAACCCAGCTGACGAACATCGTGTTGTCTCACTATTGATATTTTATCATGTTACTTCACTCTGTGTGCAGTGAGATGCTAAATGTTTGTTTAATTAAAGCTTCTTATAAGACTTGAATGTTTATTACGAGAGTTATATGTCAGAGATGATTTACGACAATTTAAACATCTGATGTAATTGTTTTGACGCAATCAAATATGTCGTCAATTTACTCTTTTGTACACGAAGTATTCAGCAAGTACAGTACAATAGTGACATCACATAAAGGGTTGACACGTCACGTCTACCATCTTGATAAAGTTGAAAATGACAGTTGTTATCATCCCAAGATTTAGTATTCTACGTTTTTGAAAGTTGGTGTCAAGTTTCTTACATTCAATCAATAAATTTGCATAATTGCAAAATTAAGTCAGTGAGAACTGTAATTTTATCTTCAATTAATAATTTGATGATGGATTCAAAAGTATGAATATAGAATATGAATATTGTGAAATTTTGGTTTTAAAGTTTGTACTTTATTGTGCATTGAACATTGATTTTTGACTGTTTTAAATCCAAAAGAATGGAAAAATTAGGTCTACTTCTTACACATGAACAGAAATTAAATTGCCAGATTGTGTTAGGTCCGATATTACGAAGTCCAGTTAGCACTTATCGGAGAGTTGGTGAAAACAAAATCACAGGCAACCATGGTGATAACAACTTTTATCTTCCAGTTAGAGCTACTCCCACGTTGGTAATATTACCAAATTCAATTAGCAGTTATCTGAGAGTTGGTGAAAGCAATATCACAGGTAATCATGGTGATCACAACTTTTATCTTCCAGTTAGAGCTACTCCCACGTTGGTAATACCCGGCCATAAGGCCTGTTTTCAATATTCTGTTGAAGAGTCCTCCCTTTAGACTAATCAAGTGATTACCTAATAAAATGGCACTGTGAACCAAGGAGACCTGAGTTCACAGATGAATATTTTTCAACAAATCACTGGAAAACTGAATTCTTTTGATTTTTCTCATGAATTATTCATGATTAGATATTCACTAAAATGGCTCTGTTTTGGGTTTCAGTTGTTGTTTCCAACACAGTACAACAATAAGTATTATTTACCAATGAAGATATCCTAGTTGTACTGAACCTTTGGCCACTGTTACGTAAATTAATATAATGCTTGACAGGTTTCCAATAGTAGTTAATTTGTTTGTTAGGTTAACGGTGTGTTAAGCTGTGGAACGTAGAGGCAGTTAACAACATAACGTGAAAACTATTTCGAACGGATACGCTAAATTTGTCCATGATTGAATCTGAAAGAAATAACATTTATCAAAAAATGATCATCTAAATCCGAATATAATCATATTGTTGAGTGATACAGGTTAGTTTATACATTTTTTTTTTTAATAATATCGAAACTTGATACAAAATCATTGTTCCCCAATTAGGGCTAATTAAAGTTTATACATTATAAAATTCTGTAGTTTCGTCAGGTATATTTATTGATAAAACACTTCGAATATCTACGATCAAATATGATAATGAGAAAACATTCGATAGAACAAATAAATCGAACTTTTCAATTAGATAAAATACTAGAATGAATTTAATTGAGGACTGCAGCTCCCAATAAATCTTCTTTATTTCTCATCTGATTAGGTTCTACTCAATTTGAGACAGTGAATTAATTGTTTGTCTATTGATCTATTGATTTTTTTTTTGTTTTTTGTTGTTCATTGTTGATTTGCATTGTTGGACCTCCATTGTTATCCGTTGATGTTCACCTATTGTCTGTTTTTCTTCGTCTTTGTTCGTTCTGGTTCGTTGATATTTTAATTAATGTCTCAATTGTTGATCGGTTTCACATTCATCTCAGTCAAAAAGTGATCACAAGTCATCATTCAATATCCTTACAAACGTACAAGATGTAAATGAAAATACAAAAATCAGTAATTAAAATTCCAATAATTGGTGAACCAGTATTGCTGTAAAATTCATTAATGGTTCAAATTAATTCTTTTTTATTATTGTTGATTTTTTAATGGAATTGAAAAGCGAATAATGTTGAAAATAATATAACGCAAACCCACATGAGCCAAGTCTTGTGTGTGGGAAAGGAGCATCAATAAAAATACATAGATTATTACAATATGGGGTAAATAGTACATGGTTAATTATATTCATCCTTCATTGATTCATAGTCGTCAATTGACGACTCGAAATAGGCGTGGCCTTACCAGTCAGCCAGTTGGATAATATCATTCGCAGTCATTTCAAGATACCCCAATTGGATATTTGAATTTGACTACAGTTCTAACAGCCCTGTTGATTGAACTATATGATTTCTGACGTCATGGGGGCGGAGACTGCGAGTCATCAATTGTTTCTTGATTATTATAAATCTCATTGTTGTAGCTCCTTCATTTATTTTTATTCATTTTGATTCTTCATTCTTGTCAGTATTGATCCATCATCGACTGCTAATCTTCGTCGACGTACATTGATCAACAACATATCTCGAGAGTTCGATTGTTTCAAAATCGACTCGCCAGTATATCGAATCTCGACAGTTTTTAAATCTACCTGTCAAAGGGAATACCGTTAATCCGTTATGACAGCCAGCAGTCAACAAGTATATACAAAACGTGTCCTCCGCGGTTCCAGCGGAGAGTTGTGATGTGAAAACCTTGACCTAAGACAACGATATTCTGACCACAGACGTCTACTCGAGAGGCGATGTGGTGAGAAAGCAAGTTATTGCAGATAAACTTCGCAACAATTGGATATGGTATTGTTGGGATGGGCTGTTTTCCAACTGTGTAAATGTAATTTTATGATAATGTATACTTGTATCCACGAAAGAAGAAGGTCGTCTACCAACTGAATAATTTGAAAATCGTCTGGATTTTTTTTCATGTCACTTGGACGATTTAGCGCTTTTGAAAGATGCAGTTGAGCTGTTTTTTTTCGTAAACTTACATCGGGAAATATCATATTTTTTTTTATTTTACAAATGTAATTGATATTTGTGTTTATTGTGATGGTGGTTGACCTGTTTCTCTCATGAATACAAGTATAGTGCATCAATTTTTTCCTACGAGTTTTATAAAGTAAGGTCAAGGATATTAAACCAAAGTAAAATTAAAATAAAATGAAAAAAAATAAATAAAGTAGGTATAATTTAATTCAGCCTGTTGCAATTATCTTATTAGATGATGGTGGTAGGTGAATTTTAGTTTCATTCTCATTTTTCAGAAATTTTAATTGTTATTATATCAACAACCAATCCAAAATGGGTTTTGTCTTAAATTTTTGTTTCTTCAAATACCGCCGACATACTTATATAGTTTATATTTCTGTTTGATCGGCACTGAATTAATTTGAGATCACAAGATTGAATACATTGAATTATAATATTTCGTGAATGAAATGAATTGGCTGTAGTCATGTAAATTTGTATTCATCACTAAAATTATGTAACACATCGAAATATAAAATTTGAAATCCAACTCATTATTCTTCCGTTATATTAAATCATAACTTGATCGTTATATTATTAAACTACAACATCTAACAACTTCATTTTCGAAATATATTCTAGTAAAATTAATTTCTCATGAATAATGGATTAGAACTCACTCGTATATTTCTTGTAATAATCACCTAAAAATCATGTCAACATCGTATCTTAATCGATAATCAATCATTTAATCCAACGAAGTGTTGTACGGCACTTAATGAATATAAATAATTATATATTCCGTGCATAACACACACACACATATGATCGATATTTTCTTCCAGCTATTTTTTTTTTCTTTGAAAGTTTCACATACATAATAGAAAGTATAAATATGCTGGTTAGGATCAGATGTTGTTATAGCATTATTATATACGTATACCGTCTGGGTCGACTGTCTATACATTATGTAGTAACATATTAGCTACGCTGTGGTGGACATCTGTTAATTGTTCACCTATTTTACTCGAGTTGGGTTGGAAAAAAATGAAAAAAGAGGGGATATTCCATCTTAAAAACGTCGAAATATGAATACAGAATTTTTTCAATTTTGTAAAACTTCAATTTCGAGTTTTTTCACTCGTTTTTATGTACCGAGTGTCGTATTGTAAAGGTTGAATTACGTAAATTTAATTGAGCTTCTCAAAACGATTAGTTTATTTAAGAAAAAGTCTACTTTTAATAAGAAAGAAATGGTGTTTTATTATTTTTTCGGGGTTATGTATTTATGATTTGGGTCAATATCCATCTGTCCGTCGTGTATATTTTCAGGTCATCTTGTTACTCGCGGTGCATTCACAAAGTGCACTTATAAAGCTGCGCGCGCAGTTAGATGACATTTTCCGAACTACACCCAATGTTTTATAGCTGGATGATTTTTTTTTTTTTTTTTCATCTGTGTTGTTATTTCTTTTATACTTTACTCGACGAAAGAAGAAGGTGCGAAACACCCAGTCGATAGAGACGTGGGATAGGTGAGACGGTCGTTTGCAACCGTATTTTTTCTTGGATTAGTATTTTTATATGTTCATTCTATTTACGTATGTGTGTGGAGAAGAACTAGAATGGATATATGGGCATGTTTAACGTCTGTGGTAAACCGGAATGAAAGAATAAAAGGATGCATTGTGACTGCCTTACTGTTTAACGGAAATACCGATGGTGGAGTTATTTGTTGAAACCACTGTTTTTGTAACGTATTAATTACAGTGTTGCATCTTCTAATGTCAATGTTCGCAAATTCACACACACAACAAAAATAGGCATTGCTGCTTTGAAATGAATTATTATTGGTAATCATGTTCTTCATAAATTATCTTGTATTATATGACAATTATAATACACATGTAAATGCCAATTTTTTAATTAGACACATCAATTATACATCAACGAGCTAGCAGACGCTCGATACGAACTTAATCGATACACACACCGAGTTCAGATGGATGTATTTTTATCAAATGTGTGAAACTCAGCTATTTTCTCCCAGAATAATTTGATATTTTGAAAACTACTATCTTGATGAATCACGGCCTAGCAGATGCTTGCGTCCTCCTATACATACATATTGGGAATTCGACACTGGAAGTAACAAGATAATGCGCTTCTAATCTCCAATATGGCCACCGGAAGGTTACAAATAAACTGTCAACAATGTAATATTTTAAATAGACGACATTGTTGTGAAATGCTTTCGCTTCCTATTGTAACTTTTCTCAAGTTCTACTGTTTACCACTGACAGCGTATACCAGCAATTTCTTTCTTTCTAACGGTGTGTAATGCCGTCGTACAAGTCATGTACGGGGACGCTGTGAAGAGCGTATACCGGAATAAAGTCTACTCGGTCGTGTAACATGGTCTTGGGGTATTATGAATAGATGGTTGTAAATGTGGTTAGGGTTCAGGTAAGACTGGACGATCAAACCCATGTCACACAACCGAACCGACTTTATTCCATTATATGCTAGTCAGGTGCTCCGTCCTGTTCCATTGGTGATCTTTCGAAGCGGCCATGTTTTATCGATCCGATATTCTTTTGCGGTCAATCTTCCACGATTCAATATTGCAAGATTGAAATACAGAACCCCCTTTCATATATACGAAAGCATACGGGATTCAATCCTACAATCTTGACCTTGCTTCACGCGTTCAAACCTATACTTAACACTGCAAAGTCTCGTGTGAACATCGGCCCTTATAATAAATGACTTTTGATTGAAATGATGATTTGCGATACGTCGTGAATTGGTCTCAATTTAAAGTGATCTATCTTGATGAAATGATTGTCTTCTGCTAATCGAACGAGTTTATATTTTATTCGCAGACAAGGTGTTGATATAATCTCGGCACTCGGGGACTCTGTTACGAGTTGTTCTCAATTCGGCGACTCCATTACCGTCCAACAGTTAACTCAATCATTTAATTGGGAAGCGCAACGCATATCTGAAATGCTGATTGGTGATATAGTTTGGGTAATCGTATAAACTCGGTGACCATGTTGACCATCAGATTATAAACGGAATTGAGATTTTTCATTTTTGTTGATTTACATAGTTACCATTAGTAACTAGAAGAGTTTGGGTCATACAAACTATACAGGTAATACTGAACACAACACAATTTGGAAGGCATTGCATTGTTGTCAACAAAATAATAATGGGAAATCACTTGAAAGAAGCCTCTTGTCAATTTTTAATATAGGCCTATCTAAACTGTTATAGTTTTTGAATCTCGTTGCGGCTTTTAGTGGAAATATATTTTTTTCAATAAAATCATGAAGTTACGTTTGTGTTATGGATAATGTAGGCGTAGAAAAAAAATGCCTATAGGCCTACTTGTATCCATCGAAAGAAAAATATCCTATACCAACGGAATAATTTTAGAGACTTGGGTGTAATTACTTAATTTTGTGACAACTTTGGATATATTTAACACTTTCGAAAGACGTAGTTGCGTTTCTCAGTGTATAACGTCTCATGAAAAAACATAATAACCTAAAAATAACACCACCATACAATTGTGAAGGTGGTAGATTCACGTCAAAGAATCGCATTTTTACATGTGTATTGAATGGATATACGTCTCACTACGCTCCGTAAATATAGTAGGCCATATAAATGTATTAACAAGCCGAAATTAATTATAAAATTATCTTCATTATCAAATATGCGCCAACAGCATCGACAAATAAGGCATTACATTGTATACATATATCTACACTAATGAATTAAACCTTCAAAACGAATTCTGTAATAATTTCACAAGCTTGCCTGATTAATTATTCAATCATATTCAAAGAGATATATCATGCACTCGATAATACAATAACTCTTCATCATTACGAAATATTTTCTATCAAATAATTCCCAACAATATCTGATACGTTCGAGATAACTGATTCGTTCGAGATATCGAACCGATCATTCGATTGTATATCTTCGATCGAATTATATATTTCCCAATCTTCATGTCCCGTTATTTGTAACTTATGATATACTTGTATCCACAAAAGAAAACGAGCGTCTATCAACTATATAGAATTGACCATTGTAGATCGTCCGCCCTCGTGATGTCACAAAATATAAAAACCAATCAGGTGGACAGTGAAGCAGGGGAAATAGGAAAATAACCAATCAAGGTATCTAAAATTTCTATATAATTTTTATATAATTTATATATAAGTCACGCCCATCAACAATGGTCAATTGTAACACTTCGGTTATTATTGTAAAGAAACTCACTTCATGTTGAAATATGTAATACTTATGAAATATGTAGTAGTGTTTCGAATCTTGAATCATGAAATTAACTCATTGACCCTCAAAATAACACATTTATACAAATATAACGGCAATGTTTGTGTTTGTTGTGGTGTGGTAGACGACTTTTTTTCTTTCGTGATTACTTATAGGTTATCGACATATTCACATCGGAACTCCCAATTTCAATAATAAATCCCACAGGTGTTCCCGATCACAAAAAAACGTCACTATATATAAAGTCGTGAGTACATTGGCCGGATAAATATATATATATATATATATATATATATGGTATGATTGAAGTTGATTCCTTGATCCATAATTATGATAAAGATAAAATTTCCGGTTGATCAAGTAAGGGCTTTATTTATTTTAAAATTAAATAAAATAATAAAGAAGCCTAACGTTTCGATGTGTTCGCACACACCCTGGTCACAGGCACAAAAAAAAAAAAAAAAAAAAAAAAAAAAAAAAAAATTTTTGTGCCTGTGACCAGGGTGTGTGCGAACACATCGAAACGTTAGGCTTCTTTATTATTTTATTTAATTTTAAAATAAATAAAGCCCTTACTTGATCAACCGGAAATTTTATCTTTATCATATATATATATATATATATATATATATATATATATATATATATATATATATATATACGAAAATTGCTATTATTCATTTTTTTCTTTTGCAATTTCTTTTTATATTCATACCCGTCAGTCCGATAGAACAGAATATACACTTTTCTCTCTCTTTCTCTTGATCAGTGACGTGGAATGATAGTCTTCATCTTCTTACCACTTACAATGGACATGATTGCTACATCGGTTTAGTCAATAATGACCCCTGCTGACTTTCAATTATGCAACCGTGAATGGAGAGTGAGAAGTGGATTGTCATAGGTTTTTTTGTTCACGTTGGTATCATTTCGCAGCGTGGTTGATGACGTTGATGATATGATGTGTATTAATTAACTGATATGAGAATACTCTCGTTAATGATATAGAATCTTATTTGGAGTATCAACAAAATAAGAGGTGAATATCGTTTCCATATAGGCCTATTAATTTAATCATGATTATATTGATTTGATTTTTTCTTTCGGTTTTTAATAACATCGAAAACTTTACATCAAGTCATTGTATTCTTCAATTGAGGTAATTATGTCGTGGTAAAGTATCATTCAGCCAGGCACTATGGCGATTTCTTCTGAAAAATAAATATTAAATCATAACTCAAAATTCAACATTTTAGCTGTCATATGAATTTTCCAGTATTTTCAACGAAATAATCAATTTTCATCAGAAACTCAATAAATTATATTCGTAATATTGTAATATATTTTTTATCTATTCATTTATTCATTTATGTATAAAACACATATTCGAAAATATTAAATCATTCCAGTATAATTTTCTGTTAGTTATCAGTTTATTAATTATTTCGTGGTGGTCGTAGTAGATAGAAACATCAAGAGCAAATGTCTGATTCTACTTTGTTAAGTTGGTGGACCACCGCCAACGCTCGTGACGGCTTGTA
>OZ023337.1:24829586-24859586 GCA_964007535.1 Brachyptera risi
GATGATCGTGTATCATACATTATTTTATATCATGATTTATCATTTTTTTTTAAGTATGATGGCGTGCTGCCTTTGTTGGTAATAAGGATTTTTATATGTGTGCAAAATGAGATGGAATAAAAGCAAAACATGCTATGTACAAGAAGAAATAGCCTATGAAGAAGTTGAAGAAGGAAAATCTACAATATTTGTAGCCATCTTGTAATCATTTGGATATTTAATCGTTCCATATTTTGTGTTAATTCTTCTACTGTTTTGTGTGTCGTTGATTTGAATTTTTTCTCTACATTATCGATAATGAAAATTGTACTTGATGTGATTTGAAAAGTTTCATATCATCCACATCTAGATAAATTTTACGATTATTACAGCACTAGTTCATTGCTCATGATGTATTTTTATCCTCATTTTCATTTCACATCAGTTCAATATTGAAGAATGAGAAACATAAAATGTGTACATAATATATATTAAGAAACAAGAAAGTGATTGTTAGTATAGGCTGTATGTCATAAAAGCAAATAAGAAGCCCCCGAAGGCCATATAAAATATAAATCCTTTATGCGGACAACATAAAACTCGTAGTTCTTCTGTAACTGTGGCAATTAGCAGAATTATTAAAGTCAATAAAATCAATCCGAAGACCGTTTACAGTTTACGAGGAACAAATTGCATACCCAGAAGAAAATATAAATACTTGAAAGAATTCAAACAATATATACTAATACAAGCAGATAAATTCGAAAACAATTTGTATTTTTTCCACATTTTTTTTGTGGTTTCCCTCAGTCATTAAAGTATGAACTCAGATGCTTCCATCAGCAGGTCAAGTTTGATAAGTTTCCCCTCTAACGATTTACTTTTACACGATACATTTTATTATTCAGAAATTGTGTATATATAACCTTCCTAAGTGGCAATAAAAACTAGATTACCCGTATCTGACATAATTATTGTACTGTGTATACATATATACAGAGTATCGGGGTGATTGTGTATAATAAGGCAATATTATTCATGACACATTCTTATTCTGATGTATAGTAATAAGCAACTGAATATCTATGTTTCCTTCACTTTTTCATTCTCAGAAAAAAAAGGATTTATTATCGATTTATTGAATCGAAGAAAGAGAATTGATATATTCATGAGGAAGATTAAAAACTTTTTCCAACACGACTTTAGAATAATTGTGTTTCAATTCTTAACATCATTATAAATTTCACAATGTGTTGAATGAGCTATAATTGTATCCAACTATTTCTTAGGGGTGGTAAGATCGCCCTTGTGTTGCCCGTTCAAACGATCCTAAACTTTCATCTGCCTTTACAGGTGAACAATGGCCAATTGTGTCAAGTTACCTATGTTATTTAAAAAAAATAAAATCATCGAAAAACTAATTGCTCAAGAAATTATCAGAGATATATCCTATTTCCACATGGACATAGCTTTGTGTTGCATGAAATCTATAAAAAGTCATGATACATCATAAGGCATCTCCCAGCTCTCTCTTCTTGATCGTGTGTGCCGTGACAGTTGTTAAATCAATAAGGTTAAAGCCTGTCAAAAGTACAATTTTCAATTGACCACTAGTGATAGGCGTGGCTAATCGCCAGGGCCACCTTGATCTATACTTCACGTGGGAATTCAGAGATACTCTGATAGGTAAATGTGAAATTTAAATGTAAATGTGAAATTATAATGTGTTGCGGACTTTCGGTAACTGTAAGACTGTTATCTGCGGCGGAAAGTTATGGTCACCAACAGCGCAGTTCTGGTGTTGAAGTTCATTGGTTTTAAATAATTAAAATAGGGTGGTAAGATCGCCCTTGTGGTGCCCCGTCCAAACGATCCTACTTTTCATCCATAGCCTTAATTGGGTAACAATGATTTTGTATCAAGTTTCGATGTTATTAACTAGTCAAACGCGAAATATGCGTTGTAAGATGAGCGAGATATCTCAATAAGGTATAAAAGTCCTTGAAATAGTTTTACCCTTGCTACTTTATCGACTTTGGTATTCTACACACCTTGATATCTGAATAAGCTATAAAAGTCGTTAAAGAAGTTCTACTCTTGCCACTTCATTGACTCTGGTATTCTACACACCTTGACGCATATAAAAAATACTTCATTGTTTGTCAACTCTTGAATCTAGAAAGCAGTGAATCTCGACAACTTAATTCTGTCATAATTTTTATGATATATTTTATGAATATTATCAGTCGTTTTATTTTTTTTCTCCAAAACGACTGATCAGAATTGCTTAAAAAATCGTAATAATGTGTAAAATCCATGTATACACATTTAGAGAAAATTTCATCCCATTTGGAGAGATTTTATTTTTCAACATTTTCCGCTCAGCCAAATCTTATGGGGTTTTTAGAAACTTTGAGATGATGATTCTCAAAATCGATCCGACCGATTCATCCCAAAAACTATACAGTTCTAAGTTGGATGAGTTTGCGTGTCCAAAAAAAGTTTCATGTTGATCAGTCAACCCTTGCGACCTGTGGAGTGCTTACAAAAAAAAAAAAAAAAAAAAAAAAAAAAACACACAGACAAAGCCCTATAAGAGTGGGATGGAGACTTCGCTACGCTCATCAAAAAATATATATATAACAAAGCCTATTTGATTAGTTTTGTGACGTTTATGGGCGGGTCAATCACTAGTCGTCAATTGAATCAAACAGGTTTTTGATGATTTACGTATTCTCAATGCTATTTTCAGTCCATTAGACCTGATTGTTAATTTTTTCAAACTGTTTTCGATGTCATTATTGAATCACTTGAAAATATCATTCGTTTTATAAATATCAGAACTAAATGTGCTTGTATGTTGCCTATTATGGTATATACAGAGAAAAAAAAATCTCATATTTTATCCTAGCGATCTCATTATTAATTGTTATCGATTAAGTATACAATCATGACCGATCGATTATTATGTATCGATCTAAGTGCTTCGTATAATGGCATCATTTCGACTTGGTGACGGTGTGAAAGTTTTTAAGTGCAGCTTTGTTCCACGTAGTATCTATGATACAGTGGAGTCAAGTTAATGTACGTTCATAGAGCCACGGCAACACGAATTTGCCGTGCCGTCAAAATGAATGAGCCAATCACAGACTTGCCGGTCTTGTCGTTCACTGTGGCCTTGAAAGTTGAATGAAATTGAACATTTTGCCGGACGACAGACTTGCCGGTCTTGTCGTTCACTGTGGCCTTGAAAGTTGAATGAAGTTGAACATTTTGCCGGACGACAGACTTGCCGTGATGACGTAGACGACATCACGGCCACGTTTATACTCGAACTATGTGTTCTGCGTACGAACTATCGACTGTCAAACTCGATCACTATGGACGTTGCCATGGTTATCGGATCGATTCGATATGTAATTGCCTTGAGTCGGCGATAGTTTGCCGTGGTAGTATGAACAGTTCAAATCATTTGACGTCCAACGGCACCCGACAAGATTGCCGGCCGGCAAAAATGCCGTGGCTCTATGAACCTACCTTTAGTGTCCTCATTTGGCTTGTCTTACCTTTGAAGATGGTCTGTGATCTGTATCTGTTGTATCTGTTCAAGGAATCGTATCTGTTAGTATATATTCTGTGGTAGATACAGTCGTTGCCAAGAACGACGGTAGTATATTCTTGTGCCAAAGTGGCTATGGGTTTGTAATAAAAATACGAAAAGATACGTCGAGACGATAGTAATAGCATTAACCACAATTACTCACTTAGTGACGTCAAATATCAGAGCCACATCGAATTTCAAGATTCTTCAATGTGAATTTTAATGACATATTGTAATCAAGAAGACTGTTTTCGGACATTTCTTGTCCGAATGTGTCTATAAATAGAATTGTGGTTAATGCTATTGAAAAATATAGTATAGGATTGAGAGATACATCAACTTTTTCAAGGGTTTGATTTTCTTCGTATTGTGTGTAATTCATCACAATTGAAATTGAAACTGAAATAATCGAAAAGTGGTGTTTCATACAAGCTTGAAGAATTATGAAAATCATTTTTTTCGCTGCTTGAATCCATTTAAATGATTGATTAAACTTTTTACCCAACTTATACACAAAGAATTTTCTTAGACCCACCTGTAATTCATATATGAAAATAATCACAATAGTGAATAAGAATATAACAAGAAGATATAAATTCAGATTGTATATGAACCTATATTTGCTATTTTTTTTCTATTTCATCATTGGTCAAATACACTGATACAGAGAGAAAAACACAATTACAAGAAAAAAAATCCACAAAGCCCTTAAAAAAGGCCCAACTGTGGGTTGAAAACTTGAAATAGTGAATTATAAGTACAATTTTAAATTTCGAACGTAGTTACAATGTTAAACTGTCCAAGTCAAACCAAAATCTGACCAAGGCAAATAGGCACCGCACTTATAGATTTCCTCCTTATTATTATCCCCTTACATTTCAACATTTTCCGTGTCAACGTACCTACCATACACGATCGTGTAGTGGCTTTCCGTGTGAATTATTGTACAGTGAAACTGCTTCACACCATCCAGAGAAGTGTCATAAAATACTGTCAACCCACAATAAGCATTCACACGAGTGAATGTTATTTGTTACGTGTTATTTTTTGTATTTACGGTACGCGATGAGGTAAATATTGATAGCAAAAATATTACTGTTACATATACATACAGATGATCTTTCCACCCTTGTTATTATAAAATTGAGTCATTAGCATTTTGACTGATATTTTCTGAATATTCCGATGTATTTTCGATTTTGTAACTTGCATTGTTAAGATTATATGATCATTTATATCTGTGTGAAATCACCCTCACGGGAACATTTTGGTCTATGAAGATTATATAATAGGGACGCCTTAATCCTTTTTGGCAATGTGTATTTCTACTCGTCGGTTAGCATACGGTACCTGCATTCACGGAAGAAGGTCGTCTACCAACTGAATAATTTTCAAAACTTGGATAACTGTAGTTTTTACATCACTACATCACTGCAGCTTCAAAACATTCAAAACATTCAAAAATTAATTGTCACTGACTCACTGTATTTCTGATCGTAAATCTGAACCTGAAAATTTATTGACTTAGGCCCAGTATTACCACGGCCAGTTAGTATTTATCTGAGAGTTGGTGAAAACAAATAGCATGGGTAACCATGGTGATAACAAGTTTGAAGTGTCAGATAAAGGCTAACTGGACTTGGTAATACCGGGCCTTATAAAAATAACAACCATATAAATATAACCGTGATATTTCTGTTTGTTATGTTTATGTACGACTTCATTCTTTCGTGGATACAAGTATATGCATCGTCACGTGGTCAGTTACCATGGTGACGAGAGTGTACGAGCACGAAAAGGATCACTAAGTTGAAGTATTCTTTTCGATTAAACATCTAACGAATGCTGATCGACGTCTCCATCGGATCGAATTGATTTCAATTTACTTCTTTCTTTCTCTTTCTCTCTCTCTCTTTCTCTCTCTCTCTCGCTATCTTACTCGTCGACAAATTGATCTCGATTATCAGTAATACGTGAAGGAGAGGGGGAGAGCGAGAAGAGGGAGAGGTTCTCAATTTAAAATCAATACATCCTTTTTTTTACTTTATTCTGTTGGTCGGTATGCGATCTTATTGTTTGGTAATAGGCACACAATCAAAATCAAACATTTCAATTTTGACAGTTCAAATGTGAAATAAATTAATATAATCTATGAAGATGAATGGTATCATATTACATATTTTTTCGGTAATTCACGGTTCAATAATTGAATCTCTTTTCTTCTATTTCATTCTTCTTAGTTTCTTTATATACTTTCAATTGATTTGGAAATACTACATATTAGCAATAAAGCGAACAATAGAAGATAGTGATTGGTTAACATCAATCGGTGAACTGTTTACACTGTTGATCCATCTTTTCAACACACAGTGATGTCCACGGTCTGAAATGATGATTTCCCTTCATAGAAGCAAATTGTAAAAAATCCTAATTGTGAAGATTATGCGTAACAATGATAAGAGCAACAATGGGGAAAAATGAAGATTTGTTGATATGTCTGTTATCTGCGGCGGAATATTATGGTCACCGACAGCGCAGTCCTGGTGTTGAAGTTCATTGGTTTAAATAATTAAAATGGGGTGGTAAGATCGCCCTTGTGGTGCCCCGTCCAAACGATCCCACCTTTTATCCATAGACAATATCGGGGAACAATGATTTTATATCAAGTTTCGATATTATTAAAAAAAAAAAAAGTTGGTGGTATTTCTCACTAAAATGGAGCATGTATAATAATGATATCCGATAATGTGATTTCAAAGGCAACAATAGGTGTCATTCATTGTTGAACAATGTCTCCATCAGTTGGAATTGACCGATCAGAATGTTTGGTAGCCCACCAGTTCGCTGTATTGCTATGGTAACGATTGTTTGTCATTTGTTACGTGATAGAAGCCTATCCTTTTATCAATATGGTAACAAAAATGAATGATATTTACACAACCACGTCATCAATCAATATAGTATAAGCCTTCTAGATAATTTGAATCAGCTGATAACTAGAAATTGTTCACACACAAAGCCTTCTCAGTACGAACTATAAGGACATCAACATAGCTTTGGAAACTAATAGTCTCTCGGTTCACATCTACATCTTACCATTTCAAGAAAACCATTTACATTTACATCTCATTCATCGAACAACGCCTATTTCCGCTTCGTTTTCTTATAGATGAAGATGCCCCCTCGATGTTCAACGCCTCAACCCCTTTTAACACCATATTGGTGCCGGGGGGGCGGGGGAGGGGGGAGGTCTGTCCATGCCGTCCGGTTCCACATGATAATACGTCCAGTCTTGCATACAGATCTATACATGTATCCACGAAAGATAAAGGTTCCGATCGACTGTCTTCCCTATCACACACCACGAGCGCACGGGTGGTTCGAGCCTTCATCTCTCGTGGAATTGGTACTTGGTATTCACCAGAGAAAAAGGTTCCGATGGACCGTCTCCCATTTCCCGTACCATTAGCGCGCGGGTGATTCGCGCCTTCGTATCTCGTGAATACTGATCGATCAGCATAATAATATACTAATAATGTGATGCGGGCAGTCTATCATCAAGGAGTACGTGTCCACAATTGATTGCTATTCCTTGCACTCGAGAGACGAATTATAATCACTTGGCCACGGTGGCTCGATTAATGATGATCGATTAACGATTATTGATCATTGTTTAAACTGCTGATTTTAATTCTGGTGGCGCTGAGATAGAATAGACGTCTGTCTTTTGATTGATTCGCCTTTTGATAGTTTTACATTGTGGTTTAGGAAAGAGCTCTTACGCTCATATTTATTACATTCAGAACAATCCATCAATGAAAAATATAAAATTCTAGTTTAATCGTCAAATGCGTATACCACGTTGTATGTTCTCATTAGTTGCCGAAATAATAATATTTCCACTCGCCACTTCTTTCCACTATTACGCAACCTATTTACAGAATTCCACTATTGTGCTACCAAAATGAACTAATAAAAACCCACCATAGCACTTCTTCAAAATTTATTTCTTCATTGTTGATTCTTGAATGTATTCAAAAATTGTGTATCTTTTCATTTTGTCGCCACTGTTACTGGAATGAATATATATTTTTTAATTGCATGTGAATCTGACCCTTGACACACATATAAGAACATGGAAAGCACCTCACAAATATCCGATCTCATGATCATCGCCCTACGTCTTCGAGAATAAAAAATACTACTATTTACCACTTTTCAAAATGAGATAAGCCCCTCCTGAAATATGCCACCATTTCCCCTCTTTTATACCACTTTTGTCACTGAATTATTAGGTTATTTAATGATGGGATCCCCGTATTCCGGTAAATACACTGCGTGGACTCTCGTGCATTATTAAAAAAAAACTGTTTTCACTTTTTACCACATTAATCATACTATTAGTAGGAATTGCACATTCGTGAAGTCACATTGTTTTCTTTGATTTAATACTATCGTAAAAACTTTTTATGATATTTAACGTTTTTCACTTTTCCAGCGTATAGGCCTATTGCATTAACTTTGAAATATATGGTATGTATTAAATATTTCATTTTTACGTCATTGGTACACCTTCGCAATGTCGTAAATTTAATCTGTGTGTAAATTTTTTTTTTCGATTTCAAGCGTTATTATTGACTCGAAGTTGGATATAGTCTCAAAAAAATTGACTCACTCTGTAGAATATATTGAAGATGATGCTGAATTCAACAAATGAAAAAAGATTCGTCTTGATTCCAAGATGTAGCCTATAGAAATATGAAAAATATCCCACCTTTCAAAGTTTTTTAACGTTAAAATTCTTGCATATATTCAGTGTATTTTGAGCTCTTGAAATTTCAATTTATATGAAGATTCTCTTCAACAAACATAGGGTAGCTAGCTTCGTTTATTCAAATCTATACCGTATACGCCTCTGTACTTAATTTTTAATATCTTCAATACCATCTTCAGTTCAGTAAAATCTTGACTTGACTAACGAGAAGTGATAAAATTATAAAGTATATAGAATTCCATCAATTCAATCAGGGTAATTACTAATTAGGCCTACCAGGCTATAAATTTTAAAATTCCTGAAAAAATTCCACATGTATCGAAAACTATAAACCTAAGCGCCACGTTTATGCGTGTAAGAAGACAACCTTGGGATTTTTTTTAGTCCAAGTTACAAGTAGCATATACCGGTATGTATAAGAAAATGAACGACTATTCAAATGAAATACCAGTAATTGTTGATCGATTTTCTCTCGAGAAATGTTTATTGTGTAGCGCCGCTCATCTGTGTGCGTAAGAAAGAGTGGAACAGGATTGGCTGGGAAGGAGAAATGGGCTCATTGGGGTGGAATGCGACAAGATTGGTGAGAGTCCTGACGATTAGTGATTGGTCAAGAGTGAAACGGAAAGGGAGAAAGATGTTATTGGAAAAACTGCAACCGCAACTTTGAATACATTTAGCTGGTAACATAGTTTATTGATGTCTAAATACTTGATGCTGATACTTCATTTATTCCTCAATTTTCGAATACGGTACTTCACATATTATTATTTATCATCATCAAATTGGTAATTCTGTATCAGTTTTGTATATCATTATTTATCATCATCAAATTGTCAATTCTGTATTCTGTAATTTTGTATTTTGATTTATCATCAAAATCAGTCATTCAAAATTATTTATTTTCAAGTACCAATTTTGTTACAAACTTTTGTCTATTTTGTGATTTTATGACGGAAAAAAAAATCGAAGGAAAAGGAGTAATTTTCAATGACAAATCGAAGATTCTTTGTTTCAAGCTCAAATTATTGAATTGATCGTTATCGCCTCACTTATATGTGCATTAATGTATAGTTTAGTTTATTACAGTTTAGTTTTTATTTGCAACTCAGGAATATAAAATATTGATACATTGATGATTTCCGGTGGTTGCAAGAATCTGTTTAATTTTGTGGCGGCTGCTCGTCCCACTCTCTGATGGTTCTTCCTAAGGATAGCCCAATCTTTGTTCTGTATCGTGGAATTCTCATTTTATTCTTGTGGTTATTTTTTCCTACAAATTTTGGTGACTCGAGTAAATGACTCATTTCTAGCCAAATAAGTTGTATATTGCAGTTTGTTGAATATACGTAACATCATATTTGATTAATTATATGGTGGTAATATCACCCCTTTATTGCTCCGTCAAAACGTTCCTATATACCTTGTCATCATTAGCATTGAGGAACAGTGTTAAAGTTTTCGATGTGTGAAAAAATTGGAAACTGATACTGCATCAAAACTTGTGATTCAAGCTCAAACCTCTTCTGATCATTCTTAGATCTAAATGACCTCTCGAAATGTGTGCGCTAAGACTAAAGATTAGTCGATTAAAGCGTATAATATTACAGTTTCATCCCCCCCCCCCCCCGAACTAATCCTCCCTTATATTCCCGAATACCGTCTTAAGGGTGCGCTCAAAGACCCGTTACATCATCTAAGAAACCAATAAACGTTATCATCAGTTTCCTATCTAACTTCCGAACCATCTTGCATAATCTTTTGAATTTTAATGAGTTTTAAGTTGGTATAACTTCCACCAGTTTGGCGCGCCGTTTAGACTGCCAGCTATATCGGACGGTTTTTAGTGCTGTTTTTTTTTGTGTGTTTTATATGATCTTGGATCTCTTTTTTTTTGTCTGCACGATGAAGGCATTTCAGTAAATTTATATATTATGTCGGTGGCAGATTTTCGTATAATTTATTTTCAAAGTTAAGAGGCTACTTTACATCTCACAACCCATGACTAAAACCTGCAGGGAACGAACAAAATAGGACAAGAAGCGTCAATACATTAAGCTTCCACCACATGGTGGGTAAACGGTGGGACCAATCAGTATAATTCTATTTGCAATAAAACAACAATGAGTATATCTGTGCCTCTACGTTCACTAAAAATCATAATTTTATATCAAATTACTCCAAAAAATCGTAAAAACAATGGAAATCAGGTAGAAAGATGTTGATTTTTGACAATTATTTTGAAAGGGTTGAAAACATACTACGAACTAAAGCTCTTCGTACGAGCACGTATTGAATACTAGTGATCATTTAACCGAAAACTGTAAGTTATTACGATGATTGGTTTTCCGTTTTCAACTTGGTCCCCAAACGTCTGCAATCAAGCCGGTAGGCAAGATGTAAAGAGGCCTCTTAATACATTATACCGAAGCTGGTACAGTACTTTTAAGAGTGATGCGACATTCGATATTGTCTACTAGTTGGAGGGATTATGATCCGTTTTGAAAATGATGCTTCTTTTCGTTGAATATTCTCCGTCAGATTATTAAGTCAAGACGACTTTTTTCTGTCTATATTTTACTTCTAATATGCAATTTGGTGTAGCTGTATCCGCGATAGACGAAGACCCGAATCATCCGTGCGCTAGTGGTCCTGGGATGGAAAGACGGTCGATCAGAACCTTCAATTCTCGTGGATACAAGTACATACTAGTACACTTTTTTGCACAATTATTCAAATATATAAATTCCATATCGGTAACTTGAAATACCGGTATATGTTTTTCTATTCCAAATGTTTTAATTCATTATAAATCATATGGAGATACATTTTTGCAGTTCCCATTCCTTCTAATGCAATGCGGCATCATCGCATATATTTTGTGCACGATAATTCAAATATCATTTTTTCATATCGTATATCTTTTAGTATACCGTTTAGCTATAAGTTTAACTCTCACGTTTTATTTTACAAATATAAAAAGCCAACTCATACGTGCAATATAACTGACTGTAAAGTATGAACATACTAAGCAGAGGTCAAAACTGAGCCGCCTGAATCAATTATTTTCTCATTCTATACATTTTATTATATGTATATAAAATAATTTTTTCTTTATATCGAATGTTTTTGTTTCATATTTTATTTATTTATTCATATAGAGTTCAACTACGCAGTCTAATGATAATCATAAAAGGCCTATATCTATTGGCTTGGGCAAATGATGAATGAGATGATGGCTTAAAATCAAAAGTCATTTTATTATACATTTTTTGGAACAGTGGAAAGCGATCGATCGTGAACCATCCCAGTATATTCACTTGAACAAAAGAGGGAAATTACGTAATACCTCTTGTCAGGATGGTGGTAATCGAACCCTGGTCTCCTGAATGTCTGTATATATACTGATACCCGCCTCGCTTCGGTTTTCATACCTTTCTATAATAAAGTCCCCTCAAGTTAATATACGGTAGTATAGAGAAGCAGTATAATAAAGAGAATACTTTATTATATGTAGAAATACCATTCCACAAGTGCTGCAGTTTCTTTTGTCCTCCCACCCCTATTGCACTTAAGGGTAGTTTCTTGTTTTAGCATAAAACATGATTAGTTTGTTGTTCATCCACCACCTAAAAGGGGTGTTTACAAGAGGCTAAAGTGGAGAAGAGCTTACTTATTACACGGCAGCGCTCTCGACTGTGTATGTTTATTATGGGCTAATCAATGTTAAAGATTTAGCCCCGAAGCCGTTAGGGTGAGATCTAGCTACATGAAGGGTAGTTAATTTAGGATTGTAGAGGGTTGTTGGATATTCATCATAGTATAGTAAGTTAATAGGTTAACTTATACTGATGGTTACATTTTAACCCTTGGTTATAACAGTGTGAAGGATATTCGATATATGAATATAGGATATTTGAATTTTTGATAAGGTTAACCATGAGGAATATATTATATCTTGTTTTACTGCATTAAAAAATCCTCTTTTAAAAAAATGAGGTCATAGGTGATACTGAGAGTTGACTATTGGTTGACAAAGTGACTACTCGTTGGACCGGAAGTAGATTTAAAATTGGCCTTAGTTTAGATTGAATTGGTTTTTCATTTATTTTAATGCTGGTTTTCTTCCCACCAACAGCTAGGTTATACGGAGTTCATTAAAGTAGTTTGTGGTGTTTGGTTGGTTATAGATTAGTTTGGTCAAGTTGGGTTTACTGAATTATAGTTGTATTGGGTTATTTAGATAATATCATGCTATGAACAACAATAACAACAACAATTTCTGTATGTGGGGACGATGGCACTATGGTACAATGAATGAACTGCTGACATTGGTTGTCTGATGTCATCGAGCACTGCCATCTGGATGTTTGTTTGCTTGCACCTGATGTCACTGATTGTTGTTTGTGGTAGTTGGGAAGGCCGTGGTGTGCCTATACTCGTTTATTTGAGTTGCTATGGCAACGACTTGATGACACGTGTCGGTTGAGAAATGGAAGTAATTATAAATCTATTGGGTGTGTTGGTAGTATGGAAATCGTCGTTTTAATGATATGCTAATTCTCGTGTTATTTTCTTGGGCGTGAGCATTATTTACTAACGTACGAAAATGAAAAATGTAATTTATCAAGTTCTTCTATTATTAAGTTTATAATTCAACTGAGACCCCAAAGATGCAGTGGTTTTGAACAATAAACTTGATCAATTCATTGATTCTTGATAAAACTATGGTATCAATTTTGTTTTCTGGCGCTTCAAATCCAAGTTCAATGTTCATAGCTTCACTCATTTGCCATTGTTTATTTATAATAATTATATATGAATATATCATTAGCTATCAAATCTACCCGTGATGTGTAATGATATATACATCTGAAATAACCTTGAATTTGTCACTTATTTTGTATTATTTAGTTATAGGCCTATTGTGTATATTGCCAAAACAGTCCGCCCAGCTTTCAGTGCTCTATATGATTCTTAATCTCGTACATATTTTTGCCCATTTTTGATATTGCTTCTCCGATATTTTTCGAGAAACTATTCGAAAGTATTTTTCTGATATCTTCAGGTTACTTATCTATTTTAATTAATTTGATCACATGACTTGCGACTGTATATTGCTCTATTCCGGATGAAAGCATTTACTTAGCGTATAATTATTATTCGTCTATTTACGTATTTCCTCCCGAAACAACCTAATTCAATCTTCCGTTCCACCCTCTTCCCTTCATCCCCTAACTTTCTACGAGGGATTGTAAAAAAATCTGAATATAATTTACTATACATGTCGACGGCAGCGGTTTTGCCGGCTCGTTCGTTCATGCGGTTAAACTCCATACTGAATATGTGTTCCCGAAAGATAAATTGCCTCCATAGTTTTAATTTCATTTGAAACTCGATTATTAAATAAACGTTATTCGAGGGTGAACCAGTAACATATGTGTGAGTCCCTCTTTTCCCCCCTCTTTCCTCCCGCATTGGCCTACAAATAAGGGTTGACAGGATGAGTCGTCACATCCCTTCGTGTGTAAAAATACACGACAGAAACATTTATTTTCAACATCTATTTTTTTGTAATTTGTAACATTTACAGTTTTTAATCCATGTTGAATTATATTCATAATATAACTTTCCATTAAGTCCTTAGAAGCGTTATGGAACGACAATTTTTTTTTACTTCTTATCTTCCAGATTCTCTTTCGAAATTCATGATATTTTCAATTCTTAATCGTTTTATATTTTTCATCTGTATTATATTAATGAAACTTTCCATTGAATAATACAAAAAATCGCAAGATGTAATGATTTGCAATCATCTCAAGCATTGAAAACGTATTTAAAGAGATGAATAATTCTGCAGCTATAAAATTACCGACATAATTAATGTACAGGTGTTCATTATTTATTGAATTATGCACCGACTTTTCTTACTGAACATAGATATACATAATACTGATCCATCAAAAGCACTTTTTTTATCGAATTATAATTTTTACAGCCTTGACTGAAAATATCCATTCCATCCACGACTAATAACACTTTCCTTGGAAGCAAAACAGCAATTTTAATTTCTAGAAATTTTATACCCGACATTCATACTAGATGCATTCAATTTATGCAATTGTTACCACAGACATACAATGGTGATCTATAGCTATAGTCTACAATCCAAGTGATTGTGTTGATCGGAACATCGGTGATATGACGGTTTAGTATAGGACGAATGGTTGTTTCGAACTGCTAACATTTGAATCCTTGGATACATATATATACGTTACAGATGCTACTGGTATTTGAAAATCTAACAGACTCCAGTGGGATAAATGTTAATGTCTAATAGTGATTGTTTTTTTGGCCTGTTTTCTTGAAGTAAAGAGAATATAAGTACGTGTTCGGATTGACCAATAAGGAGTCTGGGTTTGGACGCGAAGACTGGTATAAAATAACAATTGCATGTGTTTTTATATGAGTACATTGGAGAAAGAGAGATATAGGGGGAAAAGAGAGAGAGAGGGAGGGAGAAGGAAGAACTAGAGAGATACGTGGACTTTATTATCATGAATAAGATACGTGTATATATCGAAAAGAAAAATATAAGGGTGAGTAAAAAATCGTGATGAAATGTGGTTTACGTATCCATTCGACCGGATCTTTGAGAAAAGGTTTGCGTTTTTTTTTTCGAAAATTGGAAATAATTGACAGAAATAATATTTTCAGATTTGCTTCCAGACGAGTCTGGATTTGATTTATTTTAATAAAATCGAACAATAACTAGTTTTTGTTGATAATATTCTGTTATCCACAAGTGTTGGCGATTGTCTAGTCAACTGAACTGAAATAAGATACTTTTCACGATCTACGTTATATCTGTTCATTCATGTATTTCGTCTCGATCGATTTTACAGTGGACGAAAGACAATTCCGATATTTGACTCCTTCCTCAGTCCTCACCCTCAATGTGACAATGCAAAATATAATGGAGAAAAATGTATGCCAGAGAAACAATTTAAGAACTTGCAGTTTCATTTTTTCTGATTTTCCGCATTTTTTTTATAACAAAATTATTGATTGCACGGGGGTAGCTATATACAAACATTACAGACTAGTTCAGGTAAATTCGAACTTCGGGTCTCTTTCACTCACTCCATTATGCAAACTCTCTTCCCTTCCTCCAACCAATCCCTCCCTTTATACATATCTTCTCAACAACAACCATAATATTCTATTTCTTTGAAATTCATTATTTTTTTTACACTTTTCGCGTTTACCGCCATCAGCTATCTTCTTTCTATAGGTGACCAAATTTTTGTAGGCCTATATCACTCGAAAATAACTAAGACTTTCGAAAATTTGGAACTCAAAACTAAGAATATTTATTTTCAGCATTATGGGTTTGTGATTTTATACATTTCTCCTATATGTTGATTTTTTTATTCTTTTATAATTCGGAAAACTTTTTTTTTCAAATGAAAACGCCGCTTTTAACTATGCAATTCTGTCGGACATGATTAGACAACATATTTAGAATTTATTAACGTCAATAAAATGTGTACGTCTTCATATAAAAAAAAACAATAGTCAATATATTCATATTAAATACAAATAAATACGTATCAAATACAATTGCTATAATGATAATATGTGCTCAGTATGAAATATGTTTTCTCCTTTTTTATGTCGTATTAACGTATATCTTTTCTCTTTTGTTTTCCAGGTAAGTTTCCAGTTTGTAAAACATTACAATATATAAAGTTAGTTACACCATCACCAGTCTGTCAGATGCACCGGTTCAGCAATTAGATTGACTCTTAATCGAAATACAAGTCGCTCGCCGGTAAGTACGTACAAATGAGTTCATTAAGGATGTAATCACGATTGAGAGAAGGTAATTGTCAGCAAGACGGGAATCAATTAAAAACAAGTTATTTGAAGTTGTCGACGATGATCTGAAAGCGAGAGTTGTTTAAGATTGTTTATGAATAGCAGTTTCAGTTTTTTTTTGTTTGTCATAAATTGATCTTTATGATTTTGGTATGTTCATCGTGAACTTGTGTGGGAATAGAAAATTAAGAAGATTGGTCAGTCGCTCCGTTTTTTGATATGCTGGATAAAAATATCAGAACAGATGATACGCTAGATGGATATATTTATTATTTAAAATCAAATTTTTGATATTTCCATATCATTGGAAATGATGGCCTTCAAATATCGTGTTTTTTCTCATTATTCGACAGAATATTAAAATATAATCAAAATGATGACATATTTTAATAATGATATAGTTTTATTGGAAACGAATGAATAGAATTGTGCAAGAATAGATGAGTTTCCATTCTCAATTTCAAGTCTCACTTTTTCTCACGTTTCACATTCTCACTTTATCTCACGTTTCCATTCTCATTTCAAGTGGATAAATAGTTGATTTCTCACCAATATGAAGTCCAAATAGTGAATCAATATTTCTATAAAGTGTTGTAACTTCAATGAAAAAAAATATATGAACGTTTTTCTGCAGCAATTTATATTCAAGAATATACTTATTCAATAAAGTTTAGCGTGAATTTCCCCAAAGTAAAATTATTTTCAAACTAACTTTTCGACTCGGCTGACTAACAGCTAGGCTATTTCGGGTATCTTTATCGCCGTGACTGTGGATCTAGTTTTGAACTGAGATGGGTGGATCAGTCGGTAACGTGCTGAACCGTCATTCAGAAGACTGGGGTTCGATACTCGCCATGGTCGACCATTCTGACAGAGGTTTTTCATATTTCCTGGTCTCCCTTGGTCATTCAAGTAAATTATGGTATGATTTCTTAAGAACAGCAACGACTGTTTCATTCCTATTGTGTCAAAAACATTATATGATGACATTTTATGTTATTGTCATCATCTCATCCGTCTTTCAGCGATGCCAATACATACTATAGCTGGCATTACAGAGCGTCGTTAAACCATACAGGTTAAACTCAATACAAATAAGAATATTTTATATTCTGTTTTGAGCAGGAGAATATATGAGCTCGATTCGGGCGAATAATCGCACAATACTGCTTGACCTTATCCACTTGAAGGTTTATAATTTTACACTTTCAAATCATAATTTTGTTCATTATTCACCCAAGTAGTTATTTTATATGTATGATTTTCCAGAATTACATGTTCTTACAATATGTTAGTTCACAATTCTTTCATAAAATATCATATCTGGGAAAAATCGTTTTTTCCTTCTTCGTAAAGTCATCAAATAAGCAGCAACTCAAAAATAAAATGAAATAACAGTTTATAATCATCAGCAATAAATATAATGTAAGTTCACAGTCCTCATATAGACTTACATTTGATGAAGTATTGTGTTTTCCGAATCCATTGTTCAAAAAGTAATGAATGCTATTATAAGTACCACATCAGTATAAAATATTTATTGCAAATTGTAAACGAGAAAAATATCTAGATGCTTTTGTTTTTATTTGAAACCTGGGAAATGTGTTCACACTCTCGTAAATACGTCTACACGATCATAAACCATTGTTTATTGTACGTTGACATTTTATCAGATGCAGCTCTTATGTTTTGATTTCACTTTCTTCGAAAGGTTTGATTAGTAATTAAAACTTCGTTACCGGTACATTAATTGATCCCATTCGTCATTATAGGAAATGATTCATGACAATAATACTTTCTTGATAGAAAATTTGTATCGGGTGATAATTGATATTGTCTTAAGAGGCCGCAGGCGCGCTACACGTGCTCGTTGTTCGCTCGCTTCAGACTCGAGTTTAACATGCATCGTGTGCTAGGCGCAGCCCATAGACTAGCCCGCCGAACTCATATTCTCGTAAACGCTCTTAATTCCCTTACTCACACTTTTGATATATTTCACAGTCCATATTATTTTTCGGTATTCAAAAATATACATATAGGTTTCCGTAAACTAGAAATTTTTTCATTTTCCATTTGAAGAATTTGAAAAATTACAAATTTGTTGTTCAAAATTCTGTCATTGCGATAACCTCCCTCTTTCAATTATCAACAGAATGCAAAAACAATCATATTAAAACCAAACCAGTAGCAAACCAAACTTGACTTCTCATTTGCATGGACATTATCATTGATTGCATATTTTGGTTTCTATAGAGATTGATTTGTTTTTATGGATATGTATTATGTGTGATGATTTTACTTTTTTTCGTCACCAAAAATTAAAGGAAATGGTCATTTGTCTGTACTTCACTTTAGTTTGGAGTCGAATTTTAACATTTTCATTTTCAAACACCACAATAACGAAATTAATGCAAGACTATTGAAAATATTTCTAGTAGCTGATTGATAGACGAAATTACTACAAAACTTTGAAACTTTAATCTCATATTAATAACATTTTTTGCTTAAGAAAATATACTGATCTACGTTTTTTTTTTTTTGTACATCGACCACTTGATACAAATTAATTTCACCCCAATTAAGGCTTAGGATGACACGGTAGGGTCGTTCGGACGGGGCACCACAAGGGCGATCGTACCACCCCAAATAAAATGATTAAAACGTAACTATAATTCAACAAAATGTTGATAATAAACTATGACCCTAGGAATAATTAACATTTCAGTCGTTTGTGTTCATGAAAGGAATCTTTGAACATTTTATACGCTCTTGATGAATTTCTTGAGAAAGTAGTTTAAAGTAGCAGAACATTTTAATGTCGATTTCAAAGTTTTTTTCAGTTTTAAAAATATCCAAAGTTGATCGTTTCTTCGACATATAAAACACTTGTTCAACTATTCGGTTATATCCGCTTCAGAAGCACTAAACAAAAGTCGTAGCATATTTCCTTGTCGTCCATGTCCTTATACGTAATCCCCGTTACATTCACCAGGTATGCACCCTTTCCTATTCGTAAGCAATACCCATGTTTTTTATATCGATAAACACTCAGGTTGTACAAGCCATGGTTTTCAAATGTGGTAGCTCGACTAGATATAAATTGCCAAGGTCAAACTATTGTCGGTATGAAATGCAATACATTATGCAGGTAAGTGCATTTCTTTGAAATGCAACTGTATGCACTTTTGTTGTAATAATCCGTCGTTTGAGCGACACGGTAAGATAAATATTGAACTTTTATTATCTTGTCTATACTGTAAAACATGAGTGGTGGCTGATGTTGTCTACCAACATTGAAAAAAAGTGGATGAAATGACGATACCAACATAAAAAAGTGAACATTTGCTTGACACATTGCGATGAGCTACATGCATGATATATTGTTATTATATCGTAAGATAATCAACGAATAAAAATGGTTCTATCCGTTCGTTTTTTCATTGTTTGAATAAAACTTATTGCTCCAGAAATTATCAAGATACCTATTTCAAAATGGACAAAATCGCATGAATCGCATACTATATGTCATTAGACAGTTGAGCATCTTCTTCTTAATCTCATGGGCCGTGATTTTTGTTATCAATATAGATAGAGCTTCTCAAAATCATATGCCTTAATCCAATCAACATTTTTTGAATGATTCACGTGTTTTGATTGCCATTTTGAGCCCATTATTATTTTTCCACCTTTTTTGATTGCAGCCATATTGAAATCGCATTCGTTTTAAGTAGATTAGAAGTTGAAGGATTTCTTTTTTGTCGAATTAGAATTTCGATGATATCCAACACCATCCAAAAGTTCATATAAAAAACTTGATATCACACCATAAATTGACTGCCAAGATGGCCTTTTGTCCCCTCCGACTGCATCACCACGTCTTCTCCTTCTAACCTGCGGTCAGTCAGTCGTGTGGAATGGCAAGATCTCATTCTGACCATCACCTGAAAGCCACTATCGAAACACCCGACCGGTAATGCCAGTGTATAGCGGAAACGGTCGATCGGAACCGTCGAGGACAATGTAGAGGTCATTGATAGATGATTGACTAGGAGACGATGGTAATGACAGGGTCTTTGCCGTTTTTATTATATATACTTGCATTCACGAAAGACTAAGTTCATGTACCAACATAACGAACTGTCATTGTTATATTTGTATAGCCGTGGTATTTTTCGATATATCACACTTTTTGAGGATGAGATTTACAATGGAAAATACAACTACATCTGTCGAAAAGCGTTATATTTTCATAGCTGCAGTGCATTTTTCTAAAATTACTGAAGCTTTTACAATCATTCAGTTGGTAGGGTAGAGGGAAAATAACCTTCCCTCCATTAATGATTCTGACTTCCCCTTCCCCCCTCCCTCACACCCTCAACACCCTCGGCACTTACGGTCATCAGAACACACGCCAACTTATGTTGAATATATAATTCTAAGATGGTCAAAGAACAATGAAATGGCTTAAAACTTATCCTCCGGCGGTTTGGGCCACGTTTGTACGAGAGCCTCACATATTATATTACCTTTTGATGTGAAATTAGGCCCCCCCCCACCCCCACACACTCAAATCAAAGTTCTTACGCACCAGGTTGGTAGGCGACCTTCTCTCTTGGATGGGATTATACCCGCGAATATAATCGTATATGCACGAGTTCAATGTTGAGCAATTGGGATTGAGGGGTGGAACTGATACGAGCGTCACGATGTATTTTTATTTTTTGGTGTGCATGAATAAAATTGGTAATACCTCTGGAAAACGACGAATATGAGCATTATATCGAAAATTCAAGAGAAATGAAGTAATATCAGAACGGATTATTTTTATCAAAGTGACAATTATTGTTTGAGTTCATATTTGATAGAAGACAATTGAGGAAATACTGGAGTATTAATTCTGCTAAAAAGGCTGCTATTTGGATGAGCGCTAGTTTTACAATTATTAGTCGAGTGCTAATCCACTAACCGTTAGTCAAGGTACGAAAATAGCAGGCGTAACCAAGGGTGATAATAAGTTGATCCCCCAACTATAGCTTAGTCTATACTAATTAACATTTCGTAAAACTGGGTCTCAATAAAATGAATATTCGAGTTTTTTCACAATCAAATATTTTTTTTTTTCGATTGTTCTTCTTTGATACTCATGGATATTTATTGTTTAATGATATATACAGTTCTCGCTCCCATGTCTGCATTGCGTAAGATATTTACTTTGTGAACATTTACAATTTATTTTGTACAACTATACAAAAATTTTTTTGATTAGTGTGAAATCGAATTTCAGCTAGGAATCAAATCAGGATATCGAATGCTATAAAAAATCATTCACAAAAATCCCGAATCACTGCTATAAGGAAGCTATAAATAATAAAATAATTAATCCAGCTAATTGAGGGGACGTTGATCACACAATTATCTTCCTGGCGCATACCTTTTTCCTCATATTTGTCATAACACAAACACAAAGTCGGTCTATCAGAATCAATAACGCTCTCTATCCATTCCATCTTCAATTCGTATAAAATTTTTACCTCGAAAACTTGAATCTAATAGCTATATAGTAAATTATAATCAATTTAACCTCGCAATTCAATCAAATGGGTGTTTTCTTAGCATAGACGTCATGGCCCTTGTCGGCGTTTGAAAACAAGACTATATTTTATATGATGCACCTCCGCAGAATATGTTCAGAACATTACTATAACACAAACATAAAATCCTTGGGCTTTTACAATATGCCTATAAAAACGTAGATAAGAAATGGACTCGTTAAAGGTATTAGAAAAAAAAAATATCGAGTTGAAAAGAGAAAATACACCCTCGAGGTGGGTGGGTGTGGGGGTGGTGAAGGGGAGGTGGAGGATAACCAAATTTGCACACGGTTTTATTGTCCCCAGTGAAATCCCGCTACGGAAATGCCGTGGCCGTCTACACGGCCTTCTATTATATTTTTTCGAGTGTGTAAAACACCTATACTCGTATGGTACGTAGGATTTATTGCCGGGTGCTTATATAAGAGCGGTCCTAACTGAGGTAGACTTGAGCTAGCCATAGGAAATGCCTTTGCCAGTTTGATATTCTTTTTCTTTCTCTGTATTCTTTCTCTGGCTCCCTCTCTCTCTCTTCTCTTGCAAGCCAGTGGCGGTGGTTACGCAAGGTGAAGGACAAGATGTTGGCAATGCTTCCTTGATCCTTGATTTTATTTGAAAATTTTGTGAGTGAAATTGGTTAGTATTCGTGCAATCATTAGGCCTAATCATTTCGTAAACATGGATTTATACCTCATGTTTATGTAGGGTGAGGCCAAAAAAGGGTGAATGATTTTTCTGGAGCCCACAGATGCTTAACGCGATAGGCTATATAAAATGGAGTGATCGATTTGGCTGTGTATTTTGCCACACCAGAGAATGCTGTTTCATGATTCTTTTTGAACTATTGCATAAAATTTAATCCGTCAAAAGTACCGAGCGAAAAACAGAAATCTCAAGGGCTATGATAAAAATGGAAAGAAAATATTATTTTGTGAATTGATATAATTTTTAAATTCTGGATATTTATATCTATATATAGACCTTATAAGTAATGTTTGTGTGCCCAAGTTATAGGCCTATCATCTAATATACTATGTATTTTTTGAAAAAAAATGTACATAATAATGGTGTGCATGAACAGTGTAGCGTCCGACTAAGATAAAAAATTGCTTTTGCGCCCTCCGAGACCCCGGTGCGCCGCTGGACTCGCAGACTTGGTCTCACACTGAAACGATATAAACTTGGATCCATTAATTCAAGCTAGTGTCTGCGCCAGGCAAGCAACCTATAAAGATCAGCCGAGCAATATAGTGTACGAGGGGGGAGGGGGGGGGGAGGGGGAGGTGGAGTATAATGGACAAAAGAAAGTCCGTGTGGAGATGGTATAGGCGAGAAAAAAATAGATCCTAGTTTGCGAAAGATTAATTAGAAGAATGGAGAGATGATGTATGGGGATTTAGTTGAAAGGTTTTGATTATTGTAGGGAAACTCCATTTGTGTTTCTATGGAAGAGTTGGTACTGCGGTATCGAGCCTGCCAAATTGGCATATGCCAGCAGAATGCCCGCTCTACTTTTATAATAATATGGCAATGGAATTCTCATAAGAACTCACTTACTTATTGTTTAACTAAATGTAACTAGCTTTATACTTACAGTTACTTAAGGCTCCACTAGTCACTCTCAAAACTATTTCGGGCAAGATAGGCAAGCCCTTTATACAGGGACGAAATTTGAGTTGCCTAGATAGGTTACAGGGTTTGACCCGTCAGCTGACAAGTTGGTAGTTTGATTTATAACTGTCAAAGCAAAATATGCCGCCGAACGTTTTGCAGGATCGAAGCTTCTAACCGTTAGTGATAATTGATATGATAGACGGTCAATTGAGACCCTCAATACAGTGGAATGAAGATATTAAAAGTGATCGAGCTCAAGAATAGATCAGGTTACAGCGTTATCAGCTGCTCTGAGGTGATATTTATTATGGACGATTCACTGGATGCGAGGGAAAAACAATCATGAACTCGCAATCCTTTGCTGAGCGTGTAGTTTACACGAATGATGAATTTGTCAACAAGTTTTTGATATTCTAATATTTGTATGTTTATTCATTCATTTCATTTTTATGTATATATTTATTTTTACTCTCCATCTATCTCATATTGATATATTTCTATTTTTTTTAATGTATATTCAATCGAGAAAAGTTGATTTCTACAACCAATGGTCGCCTAATCTTTAGGGTCCAAATCTGCAGTGGATATAAAAATAATCGCTTTCTCAATTCAAAATCAAAAATCTACTTGTTTTCTAAAAAATATTTACCTTTTAATTTATCATGAACATTTTAATGATTTTCACTCATTCATAGGCTCATATATAAATACTTGAGCCCTGAAGAGGATGAGACCATTGCTCGTAAGTCGTAGGGTCGATTAAGTAGGCCTACACATTATCACGATTTAAATAACCCAATGTTGTATATTTCATTTATGAGATGGAATAACTTCATATGTTATCTGATTTCATCTGTAAAACAGAGAACTGAAGAAACTGTCTATATAGGACTGTCTATAAAATAATTAATGTAATATCATTTTAATATCATTTTTCGAATGAATACATTATTTGTAGTGTTGCCCTTCAATCAAGAAATTGTAAGCGATACCGAATAGTGCTATATCAAACATATCAGAAAATCAGGAATTCCATTCGAACGAATCGAAACGATGATAGGCCTATTGAATATCGATCGAAATTATCGATTTTTTGGTGTCTAAATCACATTTTTTCAAGTTTTCGAAAATATAAAAGTCGTGATAAAAGTCCGCCTCTACCGAAACTTGCCAGCCACAGAAGTGTTCTACTCCCGATAAGATTTTTCTCAGAGGCGGACTTTCTATTCCTCCAACTGCCGAAGCCCAATCACAACATACTCGCCAAAGACAAATTGCGAGTTCGCGGGAATCGAACCCCGAACACCCCCGGGAATGTTTTTCTCGTCTTCGGTGAATGTCGTACACCAAAAAAGTACGATAATTCACCACCTCTTGCCGAAAACCGTCGCTGGGGTTCGGGGTTCGAGTCCTGCGGACTTGTCTTTCATTGCCGGAAAAACGAGTTTTTCACAAATATCTTCCGCAAATGTCCGACTACGAAATTCTCCCCGGTGATAGAGGTGATCGATCCCCGCCAGAATCTAGAAACTGCATTCCCCTTTCGCACTTCCGTCGACGGCGGCGGCGTCGAAAGTCCGCGGGACCGCGCCGACACGTACCCGGTCGAACCAGGAGTCCCATCTTATTCGACCGGCACTTTTATGAAAGGACTCGACTAGACCTTTCCGAATCTGTTCATCTCGAGTTCGTGCGTTTGTCTGGTAACTCGCAATATCACCGGGAAGGTGAGCACTCTTCGGCCGCCGACACCATTGCTCGGAAAATGGATTTTCCGAAAACAGTTCGGGAAAACGTCGTCTCCTATCCTGTGGTTTTAACCCCGATCGATTTGGCCTACCCGTTCACCCGCCACGGCATGTTTTTCTTTGTGACCACGGCGGCCGACACATTTCAAAAAAAAAATCGTCAATCGAATTGTATGCGAATTTTTTTCGATAAATTCGTACATTATCTTATCCGAATTCACGTGCTGGAAAACTCGCTGAATCGGGTCACCGATGTGGAAATGGCGAGCATTTCACTTTCGAAAAGAATCTGTTCCGTATCCGAGATCAAGGGTATCGCAAATCCTACCCCGACCTGATTGGCCAGTTTGAAACCCAGAAATTAATTTCTTCTAATCGCCTTTCTCGTCCCGATGGTGGCCATTTTGGGTCATTTTTCGTGTAAACGGACTTTGCAGGAGGGTCCGTATAGCAGCCGGCGGCCGTCCTTCGACCGTTTCGGACGTATTTTCCGGTCACAACTTTGGCAACGTTTTTTGCCGACGGTGAAATTTTCATCGGCTCCAGAGGCAAGATTGCCGCCTGAATCTGAAGACCGCATCGCGCTACCGCACTCGGATCGACGACGACGCCGCCGCCCGGCATCGAAATAGCCGGCACCTTCGGGCGACTTTGCGGTCGATTGGAATTTTTTAGCTAGATTTCGTGTCCAGATTCGGATCCAGCGGACTGTTTTACGTCTCGAAAAAATTCAATTAAAAAGTGAAAAATCAAAAATCTACTCAATTATTTTCAAGGAATTGCAATTGTTTCATTTTTTCAATATAATATTTAATTTTTTTGAAAACGACCGAACCAAATTAATTGTAACTTCGTAAAAACATGTAGGTAAGGGCCTATTGAGATCATATTACCATTCTGTTGAAATTTCATCTCGGCGTTTGAATAAAATTGACAAAAATAACCCGTTGTTATTCTCTTATGGGAATTTGCCAAAATACCCGATTTTACTCAAAACCAGTAGAGGTCTATTCTGGTATGACAGCATTCAGCAAATACTTAAACCCTGAAGAGGATGAGACCAGTTACTATTATAAGTCCATGATGAGACCTTTGCTCGTAGGGTCGATTAAGTACACATTATCACGATTTAAATAACCCAATTTTGTATATTTCATTTACGAGATGTAATAACTTCATATATTATCTGATTTCGTTTGTAGAACAGAATACTGAAGAGACTGTCTATAAATATAATTTTTTGAATGCATACATTATTTGTAGGGAGCGAGAATTTGTGAGCGATACCGAATAGTACTTTATCAAAAATCGATCGAGAATATTGAAATATTAGGAATTCCATTCGATCGAATCGAAATGATAAATGGAATATCGATCGAAATCATTATCGATTTTTTGGTGGTCTGAATCTTTATTTTTGTTGTAGTTTTCCGTAATTATTTTGTGACGCGCATAAGGAATTGTCAGTCCCGACATGCACACTCCCAGCGTCAACACAGGACTATGACGTGAGTCCTGACCAAGGATAAGAACCACACAGAATGGTCTCTCTCTATGATGTCTTGTTCGGTAATGCCAAGGGGGGAGAAGGACACCAAAAAAACTTTTACAAGTATTATCGCGTTTCATCAACATATTTATTGTGACATTTTTATTTTTTAATGTTAACGGCCAAATTGATTCTTCGCTTACGCTCATCCATGATTATGTGAATGGATCATTCATAAGAAATAAGAATTCTCGTTCTGCTTACGTGATGAATGAATCGTTATACGAATTAAAGGAATAAGGATGAGTGAAATGACGAAAGGTCGTGGCTCCTGGCATTAGTGACCTATATTTCGGAAGGCCTTCAGCTTCGTCTTGGATATTTACTGTGCAACTGACACTGGTGGTCGATTGGCTAGCGCACTGAACCATAATTCAGGAGACCGGGATTCGATTTACGACCTGGTCGACTATCCTGACTGAGGTCAGAGGTGCATCGTGCTTGCCCTCTGTCGTTCAGGTTGATACATGGAACAGGCCAAGGACGACTCCTTCCCACTATCCCCAAAAAGCATAATAACATAACTTTTCTTCTCATTATCCCAGAATCTCATATATCATTCACCGAAGCCAATAGATCAGGCTGATCATCAGTACAATCCGTCGTTAAACCCAATATAAATAGAAGATATCGACTGCCGCGCGGCGCCGTATATAATGATCATTTTCAATAATAACAATAACATGACTATTTTGTATTTTTCATTTTATTTAGTCCAAAGATTCGCACATGGTACAAATATAGGAAATATAAAAACTTACAACTAGATATAAAAATGAGGAGACAGAGAGATATGATTGAAGAAGACAGAATGATATTATATAGGACTATGCTATGATGCAATGATTGTCTAACTCTAGTGTGACTTCGAAGTAAGGAATTCATTGAGGTCATAGAAGGGGTTCTGGAGTAGGAAAGATTTCAGGTTGTATTTGATAGATGGAAGTTTGGTGAGGCTAGTTATATGAGCAGGTAGTTTGTAGAAATAAATGGCAAGAATCATATAGATCCTATAAAACTTGTTAAAACATGAATTCGTAAATGGTTGTGCAAAGATGGAGAGGGCTGTGTGTGAAAAAAGCGTGAAAAACTAATAACAGTCAATAATCAATAACAATGTTCTATGACCGTGAGGTGACAACTAACCAACCTAGGCATAACACAAGTATGTTTAGTAATTACTAATTTTTTAATTGGTTTCATAATTCAATACGATTACCTAATCGATAGCATCACATTTTTGGTATAGTAATGAATGTAAAGTAATGTTTTGGTTTGAGACTTCTAGGTCATTTTGTACCGGTAAATGAAACATTTTTTTTCTGCGAAAACATACTCACAGTCCACATGGCCAAATGATTGCTTTAGCAATCTCTACTTTTAGCCGACTTCTAGTTGATACGTTTTGACAAAATGACTTCTAGTCTGAATGTGAAAGAACCGATTGAGCGTCTCCACCATCAATTAGCACAAACGGCTTGGTGTGTCGATACGCCAAATGAGGTAGCGGCAAATATCATCTGTCCTTTGCGTTCTTATCTTGACATATTCTTGCTAATAAATAATCTCTTTGACTCGGCGGTGAATGATTGTGTACGACGTGTTATCGGGTGACATCGATAGACTACCCAATGTACAAATATGTATAAGAAGGCGTATACCCCTCAGGCGTTTGAGTTTCTTTAGATATATTAAAAAATGTGTAATGTGGTCACACGAGAAAAACACGCTAATTGTAAACAGTAACTGTGAAGAAACCAATCAAGCGATTGTTGTCAAATTTTTGGGGTGTATAGTTAAAGGATGTATCTTGACTGTAACGTAAATTAAATGTCATGTGTGCGCGATCACCGAGGCGCTATTACATGACATGAAATCAGAAAAATCACCGAATTTCGCCTTAGTTTGATTGAAGTTTATATATGAACAAAAAAATATTTGAGGAACAAAAGTACCTCGTTAAATCAGATTGACCTGTGACTGAATCACATACGAAATTTGAAAGTCATCGAACGTGTCGTTGGCTCATGAGAGTTGAATGAAAATACATCCATTTTATGCTGAAATCGCGACCGACTAGTAGCATCTTAACTAACCTAACTTGGAAAAACTTCACATAATGTAACATTTCCTTTCTCTACCTATAGATCAGCGAGTGGAAAGCACATGTCGAACGAGGCAAGCATTGAGCAATCAGTTTGCTAGCTGTGTCAAGTATTACATAAATTTAGTAGATCATAATTAAAGTCATGTTGGATGACGAATAAAGAGAAACAAGAAGACACGGAACTGGCAGGCTACGAGTTCGAAGAATATATTTTTATTATCCTTATAATTAAAATCGTGATGACGAAAGGTCATTTATCCCCGATTCAGGCTGAAGATGACATCAAGAGCAATCTTACCACCTTGAAACTATATAAAATATGACTGCTGGGCCCAGATTCACAAAAGGTCATAACTTTGATCCGGCTCAAAGTTATGACAATTTCTAGACATAATACCATATTTCATCCATTATTTCCGATTTCTTACTCTTAATTTTTTATTAAATCCATTTTTATTATCAATCTAATATTTATTGAAATTTAAAAATCAAAAATATTGGATCAAATATGGTATTATTTCTAGAAATTGTCGTAACTTTTAGCCGGATCAAAGTTATGACTTTTTGTGAATTCGACCCCTGTAGAATTGGTGGTGAAGCAAACCATGGCTCGTTTGTATCGGTTATTTGGGTGGAAATAAAAATATGTTTTCAGTTTCTTAGCTTGGTTAATGGTGACTTGACGTGACATGCGAGCAATTTGTGACGACTTCTTCCTATTTTCGTAATTTGTGACGTGGCCAGAAGGCGAATTCATCGTTTATATAAAAAACATCGACCAACTTTTTTTTATGTAAATCCATTCATAACCTTGGATATTGATTATGTGAATACAAATGAAATTCGTTTTCAATCTATTCGATATATTGGACATGAGCATTTTTTTTTCGAGTGAAAAATATATTCCCAAACATATCCACGAAATGAGAAAGTCGTCGGTTAACAGAACGCAAATAACACAATTTTATTATTGATTCAAATTCAGTATTTTGACTTTTGAGAGTCAATTCAGAATGAGACTTACGACTATAAACATAACTACATATTTCAAAAACGTATATGAAACTATGTCTGTAATTCTGAAGCTCATAAATTTGTTTTTAGAAAAACCTTGGTAATACCAAAAATACAACGGTGACATTTGTGAAAAGTTTAT
>OZ023337.1:24862086-24907086 GCA_964007535.1 Brachyptera risi
GCAACAATAATAATGATAATCATCATCATCAGGTCAAAGGTCGAGGTGTTCCGTTGTGAAATATGTTTTGATTGAGGTATGAATGTAAAAATTTGTATTTTATTAAATTATATTTTTTTGTCAATGAGTAAACTTTCGTTTTCTCAGTGCTTGTTTTATCAAGCCCTATGAGTCAGACCTACCAGTGAATATTGCTATTCGCGTTGTTGTTGTTGTTGTTGTTGTTATTTCTGTGGTCAACCCAAATCAACCCAGCACAACTGACCTAACCAACTTGACCTAAATCAAAAATTATTCACTTCGATTCATTCAACGAACAATGAATTTTTCCCAGTTCTTGATCAAAAAACAACAACAAAGATTGAATTGTAAAATTTGTAAATTAATCAGTTTATTGAAAAAAGATAATTTCGATACTTTTCTCTCAACTTGTATGTTTACTCTTCTCGAACTCTATCTGACCAATCTCCATATCCTCTATTTATAATCAACGTTGTTGGTTACGTATATTTACACAGTTTCAGCCTGTATACGCATCAACAACATAAGCCTATGGTCTATGTTAGTATTTATGTTCAACATTTGCGTTAGCTCTATACCTTCAAAGGCCGTGAGCTGCTTTCCATCTATTTCTAATTACGTTTGTGATGGATTGGGGAGCATGGGGATTGTTCCAGGGGTGGTCAGGGGGGGAGGGGGTAGGTCATTCGAGCATTATAGTATATACTATTCGAGTCGAGATGAAATGGAATTGCTAATTTATCAATATTTAATTGCTTTTAGATTTTGCGTATACGTATGTGGTATTAGTCATCGCTTTTCGTCGGGTGATACTAGTTATTCGAGGTTATATTTGTGGTTTCTTTGCGACAAACAGAAATTATTATATGGGGAAATGTTGTAGAAGATTATTGCTGTCTGTTGACTTGGAACCAAAAGGGAAAGTTGTTTTTCTGTTTGTCTGATACCTGGTAAATAATATGCAATATCACCAGATTGTCTGGTTTAGTGAGGTGGAAGGCCTTTTACTTCGGCTTGTTTCAAGCAGGGATACATGTCTACATTTTTTGGCAGAATTGACTTATTTGTTCTTTTAGAGCGTCTAAATAAATTGGAAGTATATAAACCGTTTGGACATGAAATGCGTGTAATGAACGCTTTACGTGTCTGACGTAAACCCGAAAAATAAATCCTATTTACCATATTTCTCAGGAACCGGAACCGTATATACTGTTGATCGATCACTGTTTGAAATGTTGTGCCTAATTTGTTTTTAAACGTTTGTTTTTTCATAATATTTAGTTTTCATGTTAATTGTGAGCGTAAATGAAACTGCTATGTAGAACATTTATATTTCAAGACAAACAAATACACGTGAGTATTTTCAAAGTTTGAGCAACTTTTACCACGATATTTTTTCCATGTGACCAATCTTTCAATAGCTTGATTACATTTGAATGATGGGATCAACCCTCAATTCAAATGTGATATTCAGACATATAGTATAGATTAAATTGAAAGAATCTATGGTTCCATTCCAGTTAAAATATTGATATATAATTCGGTACTAAAACCCTAATCCAAAAAGGCATATTTCTCCACATTGACTCGTATAGGTTATCATCATGAATAGGCATATATTTTTCAAAATAAGGTATAATCTGATTTTTTTTTTTTTTGGAAATTGTACATGGGAGGAAATGAAAATAGCTCAACATAAATGAACACTTGTTATTACGTTTGAATTTTATGTTGCTATTAAAATTGTATGAATTAATTTAAATCATGATTTACAATATAAGATATATAATATAGCGTACATAAAAATAGCAAGAAGTTGAGAAACTTGACTTACCACCCTAATGAAACTAAACACGCTAAATGGTGAACTAGTTTATTTGAACTGGTTACAATCTAACCTACAGTTCTATACTCAATATTGGTTACATTTAGTAGTTATCCGGTGATCTAATTAGGGTAACATTTAACAGGTTGGCAGACCTGTGTCTGGCTAGTTTTATTGCGTTCAAACATGTGCAATAAATAGATAATCTTTTCAACTTTGCATCTTTATCGTACTGTATAATTATAAAAAACGAGGGAAACATTTTGACCTGAATTTTCTGTTTTAAAATAAAATAATTACACGATAATCGGTTTCTGTGCAATAAGAAAATCAAAATTCCTTCTTCAGTTTACAAAGTAATGAACGAAAACGTTACAATTTTATTTGCGAGAGCTCAAAGAGAGTTTGAAATATCAGCAAAAATCAACGACTATGCTGAAGTAAAAATGTGACATTTGGATTTTTTTCTTTTCTGTCTTTTCGGGGTTTCAACCCCATTTCTTTTAATGAAATACGTTTTTCTCGAACGTATTTTCGTCAAAACTGAAGTGAATGAGTGAGTGTTTGGTGCGTCGACAGTGAGGTCATTTTGCGCCCATGTTCGACTTTGCCATAGTTGAAAGCGGAGAAGAAAGAGAAAAGTAAGAGAAGATGATATAAAATAAAATGAAAGAAAACGATACTTGAGAGGAAAAGTGTCGAGAAAATGAAATACAAACGTTAGCTTCGGAAAATTATACTAAAAATCACCATTTCTTCAATCTATAAATCATAATTTTTCATGTCAATTAGCCTACATATAAGTTATTTGAATCAATTCGAATCGATAGATAATCAGGGAAATCTCCGCTATCGATCAAAACCCAAATAAAACCAGGGCCCGGATTCACAAAGCGTCCTATCTTCAGGACATCCCAAGTTGGGACCATTATACTGAGTTAGGACCAATATTGGTCTCAAGTTTGGACCATTTTACTGAGTCAGGACTAATATTGGTCCTAACTCAGTACAATGGTCCTAACTTAAGACGTCCTAAAGATAGGACTCTTTGTAAATCCGGGCCCAGGTTCCACTCTACGACTACACTGAAGACGGGCCTCACTACCGGTGAATTTGACCGCGCTATATGTTCAGTTGGCAACCTGCGCGCGACCTTGTCAAGGCGTCCGTAACCATGGTTTCTGCACGCTCTCGCATCGCGTACACACAAGCCTGCCAATAGAACCGAACAAAAGGTGTGTGTGTGGAGAGTATCCGTATTGCAGGTCTCGCTGAGAAAAACGAACAAGTGAAAAGAAAACGCTTCGAGAAGAATATACATGCGATGCACATCATCCCCCCCCCCTTCCACCTCACCCCACCCCCACCACAGTACACCACCGACCCTAAACCCTTTCATATTCCACACCAACTTTGTATATAGTCTATTTAGTAGAAGAAATCTTTTACCGAAAGACATTCTATTCTTGCCACCAACTTATAAATATTAATTAAAATCAGAATTCTTACTGCTAGACTTGTATCCACGAAAGAAGGTCACGCCATTAACATGACAAAGAGAAATATCCCCTTTACAGCGTCACGTGATGTTTTGAGATTCATTGATTTTTCATGGACGAGATTTACGATTAAAAAGACAACCACATCGTTCGAAAGCATCAAGTGATTGAAGTGAGTTCTCTACAAATATATGTTATATACGTTATCATTTATTCAATGGATGAGCTTCTTTTGTTAACACAAGTATATTCCTGATTTGTGACATGACAAGGTGAGCTTGTACCTCGACATTAGTTTATGTGATAGATCTTGCAGATGGGTTGTATGGATGATCGTTTAAATAGAACGGGACTCGAACCTGAGTGCCTTGTATCGTCTTTGTAAACCACAACAGATGAAGATTGTATATTACCAACTAAATAATTGTGAAAACTTCTGTAATTGTGGATGAGCTCTCTTTAACTTTGAAAATATAACGCTTCTGAAAGATGTAGTAGTGTTTTAAATCGTGAATTTCCTCTTGGAATATCATGGACCCTCAAAATACAACGGCTATGAAAGTATAACATGTATATTTATGTTCATTATATTTGTAAAAAAATAACTTCAAAAGTTATAGATGTATTTGCATCCGCATAGGACAAAGTTATCTACCAATAGAACAAACATAAATTTCAGATCGTTTTTAGAGCGAGATTTACGATAAGGAACACATCTGTATTTTTCAAAAACACTAAATCCCCAAAAATGCATTGATATCGCGTAATTACCCATTTTTTTCACGATTATTCAGTTGGTAGACGACCTTCTCATTTCGTGAATACAAGTATACGAGTGTGGTTGACGACATTTTACAAATGATCGATGTCACGGAACGGGACTCGAACTAAGTGCTTCGTGTAGTCGTTGTGTCTCGAAACAGAGTGTACTCACATATTTCCATATGACGAGTTTCCTGGATTCTTCTATTGCTTTGTATCCGACTGAAAAGGCGGTGAAAGGAATCTTTTGTGAGGACGAATTTATCTCTCCTTTGATCTCATCTTTTATTGGCATTCTTTTGTTACACTTATTATTATCATTATTACTTTCTTTTCTTTATTAAATCGCAACAGGACGTTCTCGTGAATGTGGGCAGAAAACACAATTATATTCATACAAAAGCAATATGTTTAATAATGTTCGAATTTCAAATGTATATTCACAATCGTGTTCCATTTGATTTGCAAACATTTTTCAGTTGATTCCTGATTTTTTTTTACAGTAGAGTGGAAATCGATGAAGCAGTTCTACACTTCTCTTCCTCCACTTCCTTCCACCTTCCATTTCTAGCTTCCATTTCTAGCTACCTTCTTCAATCTTTGTCGACTGGTAGTAAACGACATTCGATTTGAGTATTATATTCTCTCTTTATTAATTCAGCTTGACAAATTGGAAGATTGATGGAAATATGACAGTAGGGCACAAATGACAAAAATGCACAAAATGACCTCGCTGTCGACGTGCCTCTAAACCCTAACATTCAACAGTAGGGCGTTTAGAGTCCACGGAAGTCGATTTAGGCCCGGTATTACCAAGTCTAGTTAGCCTTTATCTGACAGTTCAAACTTGTTATCACCATGGTTACTTATGCTATTTGTTTTCATCAACTCTCATAAATACTAACTGGCCGTGGTAATTCTCGGCCTTAGACCTGGTATTACCAACGTGGGAGTAGCTCCAACTGGCAGATAAAAGTTGTTATCAACATGGTTACCTGTGATATTTGTTTTCACCAACTCTCAGATAACTGCTAACTGGACTTGGTAATACTGGGCCTTAGAGAAATATCCTATTCTTGATGATAACTTTTGAACGGTATGAGATTTCAAAATTTTAATACGTGAGAAACACAGATAATTATAATAACTTCAAGGTAATATAAGTTATAAGTATTCAAGTCATGTCGCATAACCGTCAAGAGCTGACAGCTAAAAAAACACATTTTTTAGCTCTCGACGCTCGACAGTTATGCGACGTGACTTGAATAGTCTTAACTTATATAATCTTGAAGCTATTATAATTATCTGTGTTTCTCGCGTATTAAAATTTTGATATCTCATACCGTTCAAAAGTTATCATCAAAAAACTGATATTTCGCTAAATCGACTCCCATGGACTCTTAAGCGAGAAGAATAGTGGAGAGATGTATAGAGGACGGTATAGATGATGGTGGGAAGATAGAGAAATATGGAGATGATCAGTTTTTTATTCCATTTTCAAAATTTCATTCAACGGAATTGCTACTCTAATTACAATGATACTAAGTCTTGAACATATAATTACCTTATAAACCACATGGGAGAAAATAGAAGATAGAGAAAAAGAGGTAGAAGACGAATAACAAGTGGGAAGAGGATGCTGAGAAGGGTTGGGAAGGTCATGTCAGTTAAAAACCGCTGTAGGAACTGAAGTCACCGTTGGGCGTGGGTTCGAGTCCCACATAAGGCACTGGTTTTTGTAAACGTCCTTTCACTTATCAACGCTTTATACTTTGATCATCACCTGGTCATTCGTACCCTCAAATAACCTAGCTGTTGATGGGGTCGTTAAACAAACAATCATCGTCGCCAAGGGTGTTGGTAATGCCATAAGCGGAGTTCGATAACTGCCCTAGAAAGTTGTGGGGAAACCACCTGAACCAATTCACTTCGTTGAGTGGGATATATAAATGATAATAATGATAATCAAACTCTTTGACAGACCGCCACGCAATTGTGGGAGGTGATGCCAACACGCAAAGTACATAATTACACTACGTACATTTATAATTTATAATGCATATTTGTAATTTATTTGTAGTCCCATTCTTTTATGCAATTCAATTATTTTATTCACCAATCGATGTATACATTTCTCAACGGAGATAACGGATTTTCCTCACTGACTTGAGATTACAGTGGGCTCTTTTTTTGGCGGAAAACGTTCAGTAAATATTGCTACCGGATTTCCGACTTGTAGTGATACGAGCCAATACCTTGAAAAAACCCGGCACTTCCACCAAAATAGAAACTTCGAATATTTAAAAAATGAATTTATGAAATATTACAATAATGACATATGACAATAATGTATCGGGCTCATATTATATAAAAACAAATTGTGATGATTATTGATTGAACAAACAAACTTATTGAGATGTGATAACAGATTGAACTGTTGTGTATACAGATTTGATGAAGTATTGACGATGAGGAATTTTCAAATTTCAAAATGTCAAATTTTTTTCGTCAATTATGTACAAATTATTGAAATAAATATATTATTATGTTCTATAATAACTTTCCACTTGCGTATTCATATACTTTGTGATAGTTCAGTTGATAATTTAGATTTAGTTCACTCTGTGATACTTAGTTAAGTGGTAACACATAGACCCTAACCGAAAGGTAAATTAGGAGTACACCTCTGATTCATACATTTCAATACAAATATGAATTATATTGTATCTTATTAAACCTCACTGAAACTTGTCCCTCTCTATCCAAGTCAAGGTCTAAACAGTATCGATAAAGCAGTTCTATATGCTATTCTATCGACTCTGGTCTAAGCCATACCCGTTACAATTCCGTATCTATTTCACAGCCCGATATCTCTCTAAATTGCATACACAATCTGCAGTCAATGTGGCCAACTTACCGGCGAGAACATTGACACGTTATGCAGTGACCTGTGCACTAGAAAGGTCAACACGTACATCTAATATATATAATATACCCACGTATATGAATCGATTAATCGAACTTGCTAGTCGATATACGATTATCATCAATCTCGGTTTTTATAATAGTGCTAGGTCATATTATTATAGAGATCATGGGAAGTGAAATGTCTGATTATTTTTTCATTTTACGATGTGAACAAAAAATGGATGAAAGTGAATCAATCACGATTAAGAATGTAGATATTTTATATGAAGGGATTGATTGGATGTATCGATTATTAGTCGATCGATAAATGATAAGCATAGTTTATGTCGGTGAAGATCGATTTATATGATGAAAAATGAGTAATATACAGATTCATATTATTAGTCGAAGTAATTTACGAAAATAAAGTGTTATTTAGCACTTTGAACGGGTGAAGCGCTAGTGTAGGAATATCAGGTGCGTTTAGGTTAATAACAGTATTTACAAGAGAAATAAAAAGTAATAAAGGTCATTAAATTAGACTGTGTAGTTCAAAGAGATAATAGATGAATATATACCCAGGAAATACTCAGGTCTTTATGAAGATGTTTATATAATATATGTAATTTAGAACCATCTTCTCCATTCTCTCCAGGAATTGGAAATATATTTTTTCATTCAATTATTAATATTTTTTGTATATATATATATATTTATATATATTTATATATATATATATATATATATATATATATATATATATATATATATATATATATATATATATATATATATATATATATATATACATATATGACTGCGTAATTGAATATAGAGACAAATGTTTGGTAATGCCAAGTTTGTATCCAGGGTTGTGAGATACAAACAGATAGTTTTTGGATGTACATAGCAACTCTATAGAAAAGCTCTGAGTAAATGAACTATTATTGAATCTTGTTGTGATTTATGAACACTATTTGGGGGACGTTGCTGGTTTCTCATACAACTATTTGTGAGGTAAAACAAGCCTATAGCCAAAACGTGTAATTCTCATCAAAATTTATTCACTCCCATAAAATTTGGTATCATATTGTGTCGACCATTTTAATTTTTCACGCTTGCTTCATGTGAGGGGGAGGTGAGGGTAGATCGTTCCTTGCCACCATCCATTTTATCAGAGACTTTTCGTAGTTTTCCTCTATAGATTGGGTGGTTCCAGGATGGTTTTCACAATGAGGTCACGACCTCTTCCTTTTTCACTGTCTTTCCAATTACCAGAGCAACCTTCATCACAATATAATTCCATCATTATATTATTCTTTCATCCGACGCCAATACATCTCAGTTATCACTAAAGAGCATCATTCATGTCAATATAAATGATTAAATCAATACATATAATATTCAGAAAAGTAAGAATAATTCAAATTGTAAAACAATTAAATTTGATGGATCGATATTTTTCCTATTTGGAATATATATATTTTCGACCTTCGTCGGTTAAAATTATTATTAAAACCAACTATTGGTTACCATAAATACAAATTGTGACAATGGTATAACTTGAGGCGATTTTTAATCAACAATTAATTATACCGTAATTAGACATTGTAAAACCGGCTCTCTGAATATTTAATATAAAAACCAAATGATTTATTTTACAGTTTTTTGATTTAACGAGTGCCCCTATGTCTGTGTTGGTAATGGGTCGAGCCCCCCGGCCAACACAGAGGTGGTCTGTACGCCACTGGACCAGTTTATCGTGCAGTGCATCGTATAATTATTATTGTAAAAATGATAAAATATAAGTAAAGCAATTTCGATAGCTTGAAGCGAGGTGACTTTGTACGTGATTATCACTGAAGTCATCATGATATATACTAAGATTCACGTGTGATGTTCATTTCTTCTGTCAATAATTTTGTTTCAGTAATTTAATATTTTGTCCGATGCAAATTCTTCACAAGCCACTATATATACCACTATCACCGCTTGAGTCGAAGAAAAAAAAAATGTTATAGCCTACTTGCAACGATTTTTTACATAATTATTTATGATCCACAATTTTGTGTTATGATTTGATATATTTTTTCTCTGCATGCATTTGTCAATTAAATCATATTATATTCATTTTTTCGAATATATTTATTGTATATTAACACATTTTTCTTCGTTTTATTTTGTGTCCACGTGTCAACCGGTGGCAATTTTTTTTCTTTCAATAACATCGAAACTTGATACAAAATCATTGTTCCCCAATTAAGGCTATGGATGAAAGATAGAGTCGTTTGGACGGTGCACTCTGAGGGCGATCTTAACACCCCATTTTAAAATTTTAAATTTTATGAATTTTGTTTTCTCTCATCTGTCTAATCAATCAAGAATGCTTTTGAAGTTCATGAAAAAAAATCGGTTTCGGGTGTAGAGGGATCTATTTAGGTTAATATAGAATCTCAAATAAGCAGGAAGGTGCACAAACAAAACACAAATAATTACGAACCGGTAATTAAACATAAACGTTTCATAATATACGTGCGTGCCTCTTGAAAATAACTGGTTAATTGTTCTAGCTACAAATTTCGAGCCACTGACCCACTGTGTGTATTTCTTTTTTTATCAAATATCTTATTGAGAAAAAAAAACATCGTACCAATATAACAACGAATATTGAACATCCCAACAGAAAACTTTTTTTCTATATTGCTTTTTATTCACAAAAATGAAAAACAGCTTCGTATGTATAGTTTCAAAATGTCCAGAAATAAAATAATATCACAAATGCATAATAATTTTGGAAAGATTATTTGTATTTTCATTTTTGTTCAACCTCACTCCAATACTCTTCACAGCATGTTCAATCTGTTATTACATTATTATTGTTATTATAACAAATAACAACCATTAAATTATAACGAAACACTCTCGATGCTTATCTGTTACATTTTATTATGTCTTTTCTAAGCCAATCAGCGACGAGCACAATATTATACACATACAATGTGTTAAAACTTCGTGCCGTATATACTTGTGGTAACAATGGAAACGAGAGAAATTTACTAGATGCATGCTTCTTAAACGAAATGATCGAAAGATAAGATAAAATAAGTAGTGTTATACAGTACCTTCTTTTCTATATAATGAACTTGAAGAGTGGAAAAATTCTCTTTGTGAAGTATAAGTAGAAAAGATATAGGGCAAAGTGCATCTTTGGAGAGATCCAGTAAGCCCATATATGTGATGAAAGCTTTGATATTATTTTTGATCGATTATCGTTTTTTTTTAAATAGATGAAATAGTTCAGTGATTTGATTACGTATATTTATTCGTATTAACGTCGAAAACCTGATACAAATTCATTGTTCACAAATCAAGCAGTGTAGGATCGTTTGGACGGGCCACCACAATTGGAAGATATCAACATTCCATTGGAAATAATTAAATAAAGTATAACTCATTGAACGAAATGTAAATAGTGAAATGATGATTTCATATAGGCCTATAGGCCTTATTTTTATATTGGGTTTTAACGACGCACTATACTGATGGCTACGATCTATTGGCGTCGGTGGATGATGAATGAGATGGTGGGATGATGAGATGAAAGGTAATTTTATAAGGTGTTTTGGATCCAGTATCAACCTGAGCGACAGATAGAGGGAATCCACCAAAAACCCCTGTCAGGATGGTCGACCATGGCGGGAATCGAACCCCGGTCTCCCGAATGATGGTTATATATTGTGTGTCACCACTCGGACACGCGTCTCGGTATAGGCCTTATCAACTGCTGAATAATTATTCATGTTGTGGATGAGGCATACTGGAAAAAAATGAAAACTGGAATAGAAAGAAGAAAGGAAGAAGGAAAAAGTTCTTCACCTGCTTTTGCATCGATTCTTCCTAGTTTTTCTTTCTAATCTATATATTTCTTAGTCCACGTATTTAATTATTCGCATTATAGTTTTGTTTATTCAATTTTACTTTATTGTATTTTTTTAATCTTGATTAATTTATATACTCGCGGTCATAATCTGATGTATTACATTCCAATGTACACTTTATCAACAGAAGAAAACCACGGAAAGGCTATACAGATTCTCAACGTAAACACAACTCACATGGTAATCTATATAACACAAATGAAATAAGTGTTATAACCGTTATAATATAAGCCGTTACCATTAAGATCCGTATACAAATGTGCACCATTAATCGTATATACTTGAGTCCATTGCATTATTAATTATTTGCATTACTCACTGACATTAAGTTTCTAAGCATTGCGAATGCAGTCGATTTACACGCCTCTTACGGCAATAATCTGAACTTTAAGAGCCCGCATCTTAGCTGAGCATGTTCCTCTTCAAAATGCTCAACCTAAGTTCGATGTGCGTTTAAAAGTTGGGTTGTGGGTTGAGAAGTGAGAAAGGGATAATATTGAAAGAGTTTCAGTAACCACCGCTAGATGGGGGAGTTTTTCATTCCATAATTTGGACAAAATCTAGTTACATTACACATTTTGGCCAAGGAAATTGGGAAAACTGTAGAATCAAGGGCAAATAAGAATTTCAAATTTCGATAAGCAAGTTTGAACTTGAGGATATGCGTTAGTGATTTATTCATATTATTATTTGATAACCAGGAATTATAAACAATGAAAACCATCAAATTAGGCACATTTTGATTCAATTTTCACTCCATAATAAAATTATTCTTCAACTTTTGATTAGGCATATCTAATTTTGAGGGTATTGTTTATTCATTGCATTTTACCGCAAGTTTGCAATGTTTGTGGTTCTTGAGATATATGTGGTGGAAGTGCACCCTGAAAATCTGTCTAAGATGCGGGCTCTTAATGATGAACATTTCATTCCACATCAGTTGATATTATTCATATAACTATGTATTGATATGTATTTAAGAAAGAAGACTGGTCACCAAAATAAGAAACACAATATTAGTATATATAGTCGACGTATTTTTAGGTTGTTGAGATTTTTTTGGTATGGCTATAGGTTTAAGAGATTCACGACAATCGCAATGCATTTTACAATCGTTTAAGTTGCCTTAAGATTATGTTTTTTTTAATAACATCGAAACTTGACACAAAATCATTGTTCGCCAATAGCATTAACCACAATTCTATTTATAGACACATTCGGACAAGAAAATGTCCGAAAACAGTCTTCTTGATTATAATATGTCATTAAAATTCACATTAGAGAATCTTAAAATTCAATGTGGCTCTGATATTTGACGTCACCAAGTGGGTAATTGTGGTTAATGCTATTAAGGCAATGGATGAAAAATAGGATCGTTTGAACGGGGTACCACAAGGGCGGTCTTACCACCCCAAAACAACGATTATGTAATAACCGACATCTTTGTAATTATTCAATTGGTAATTGGTAAACGACTTTTCTATTTTGTGAATACAAGCAGCGTCGATAAAGTAGTTCTACCTCCTGTAGTATACTACTTTATTGACTCTGATTCAAGTATAAAATCCCAATAACACTCGACTAAATGGCTTTCTAGATACGAACTTGAGGCAATCGAGCCTTTGGAAATGCACAAAAAAAATCTAGATGGCAGTGAATCAATCATGAGGTTTGTGTGATCATCATATAAGCTAGGTGATCATGGTGACCACAAACAAAAAACAATTCTCAACTTTCAGTATCAACCAGACCAAGCTTTCAGCTACCAGAATGTCTATTTGAATGCAGCATCTTTCATTAATAATTAAATTGCAATATTTTTATATTTTCAATTTTTTTTTGCCCATCTTCAGTAAAATTGACCTCTTTAGGTATTGTTCGAATGGATTTTTTTGCTATATAGTCCTATATTTGAGCCGTCCTCCGTGGCTCAGTCAACTTGGACATTGCTTCACAAACTGAAGTTATCGTCGAGTGAGGGTTCGAGTACCGCATGAAGGATGTTTTTTTGTAAGCATCTTTTCACATAGTTTCATTATCACCTGTTCATTCTTAACCCCTAATAACTTGACTGTTAGTGGGATAGTTACGCAAACAATAATCAATCAATCTTATATCGGATTTATATAATACCTTTCCCGCAGGACAACATAATTTATTACGCTTTTAAGCTTCGGTTTTGAATGTGTTTGAATATATGATCGGTTGTTTTGGGTGCGTCCATAAACAGCGATGATTCCTTTTGTATGCAGTCTTTCAGTTTGGGAGTGTTTTTGTTTTGTATTCATATCTAGAACTACTACAATATAAAATGAATAACGATCGAAATTTGATTAAAATTCAACCTGATCTTGTTTTATGATTCAGCATCAATTTATCCTGACTGGTATACGATCTCAGTTCTCGTATATAAGTCGTAGTCTTAAGGTCGTGAGTCGTAAAATTTAAGATTTGTATTAGAATATTAGAGTCAAGTTTACGACCTGATTAGAATAAGAGTCAACGGTTACTATGTACAGGAGAGGAGAGATCGTGACGTAATCTTTGTTCGATACATTCTTGGACAATTTTACGATATCGAAATAAAAATAGTTTTTTTTTTAAATATATAATTGAACTTGAGTCATGACATTGTGAACAATAAGGAAGCCTTTTTTGATTGTGCTGCAATTTACGACATGTTATTATAAAGTCAGTACGTTTTGCCGCTGTGTACTTGGATACTTGGCAAGTTGCAAATACACGCTGCACTGACTTCTTCCCAGCTGTCACGTGACATATTCTGTGTTGCCAGTAGTAACAGCTGGCTGCATAAAAAACATCGTGATTGGTTTTGATAGATCTGTGGATGACTTCTTGACAGCCAATGAACGAAGATGTTCATAAGTTCGAGATGAATCAAATCAAAGTTGTGGAACATGATTTTCATTCCGTTATCCGTACAAAATCTCGACGTTCGAATTTTTCTGGATGCAAATATTATTCACTTCATTTCAGCCATATGTTATTCGTATGGTTATTTTCAAAATTTCTCAAAATCTGCTCGACCGGTGAATAACAAAAATTATGCAGTTTCAAGCTGAAAATGAGAAATGCCCAGAAAAAGTTTCATATGCTAGGATATTTTTTTGAGACATATACAAAAAAGCGCGTCCAAAAAAAAATGTACAAACAAAGAAACATGGAAAGACCCGATTAATGCTATCACTCTATCCAATCGGCCACATCAGTAAAATAGTAGTTATTTCCTAGTTACCGACTATACTTGTACGAGTGAGTTATCGCATATATATATATAACGTGCTCTAACAGAACTGCATTATCGCCTGGCCGTGTTTTCAACTACCGAGAAGTGCATTTGCAGTGTTGTAAAGTGCATTTAATTCCGAGTGCAATGCAGAATTACCAAATACAGACGATGTGTGCTATGATATTGTTGATTTTGTTTTACTAGTTGATGTTGTCTAGTTAGTATATAGACGTGATGGTTTGTTTTTTGACGGGATTGCCACCGTCATGTATACTTGTATTCATAAGAGTGAACGGTATTATACCAACAAAACAAACGTACAAATATCAGTAATTATCCTCCTCGATTCCCTCGTCGTCTAGGAGACACAAATCGAAATAATTGATCGATTGAGCCATCGGTGCTCAAAACTAGTTTCCAGTATGGTCGCTTGTTCCAAATAGATAGTAGCACACGAAAATAAATAAAAAAATATGTGTTTGAAGGAATTTGAATCTACGAAATATTAATTCGAAAGGGACGAATTGAGAAAAATCGAGCAAAAAAAGAGAGAAATATTCATGAATTCATATGTATAAATTGTTTGAATACGGGAATTTGAAAAAAAATATTTTCAATTATTTAAATTTACGAATAATGATAAACAAAAATTACTTGATGGAAAACAATGTTTTCAAGTGCAAGCCATATAAATTTGATATATTTCCGTCTCAGTATCTCCAATAGGCGACATGCTATAACACAAATCTGCCCAACAAAAATGGAAAAATCTTGATTCTTTTTCAATACAATTGTAGCAATATTTTAAGAATAATCAATCAAATTTCGAAATAATTTTCAGCTGGACCTAAAGAGGTTGGAAGAAAAATCAAGCTTTCAACGCTTCAGGATGATGTTCTTGTGTTACTTTATTTAATACTCCGTTTTCGAAAATCATACCACCTGAAAAGACTCCACCACCCTGAGACTTGATTTAAACAATTAATAATCATATTTATTTCCCTAATTTTAGAGAAAACTAGAAATCATCATCTTTGATTCAGAAATTATTCATCCTCCAGAACTCGGCCGTTTTTCTGAGTCGTGACGTTGACCTAACTCGATTATGTTTATGTTTCTATACAGAATCGCTAATGCCTACGTCATAACCTATGGTCTCTAAAGGACAGAAATAAAATAAGAAATTTAATTAAATTTCAGAAATTGCCATGATAATTTCTAGTTTTCTCTAAAATTAGGGAAATAAATATCGCCATCATTCATTAAAATCTATTTTCAGGGTTTTGATATTCTGAGAAACTAACCCAGCTGAAAATGATCATATACGAACTTGTCTTGGTTGTAGACAACAGTAAATCCTCGTGACTATACGAAACTTTATGCGGTGACGACATTCAGATAAATTCGTGCAGTATTCAATATTTTTCAGAAGGTCGCTTGTATTTTTTCTAGAAACGAATATTTGTAACTTGGGAGTGTTTTCATTTTCTTACCCAATTGATTTACGGCAATAACCTTTCAAGGTAAAGACGTGTGGATAGTTAATAACTATCTTCGATGATTTATCATCGAATTATTGTAGTGAATTGTTTTCTCTTTGTAAGTAAAATACTTTAAGGGTCCATGGGAGTCGATTTAGTGAAAAATCGTTTTTTTTTGTGATGACTTTTGAACGGTGTGAGATATCGAAATTCTAATACTGAGGAAACACATATAATTATAATGACTTCAAGATGATATAAATTATAATTATTCAATTCCTGTCGCATAACTGTCGAGCGTAGGTCTATACATGCAGCTGAAAAATGTGTTTTTTCAGCCGTATACGCTTGACAGTTATGCGACATGACTAAATAGTTGATACAGTAGTTATATCGTCCTAAAGTTGTTATATTATTATCTGTGTTTCTCGCGTATTAGAATTTCGATATCTCATACCGTTTAGAAGTTATCACCAAAAAACTGATATTTCGCTAAATCAACTTCCATGGACTCTTAAATTATCTATAGGAGGCCTATCACGTTTGAGAAAAGATGATGAAAATAGTTTTGTGAACATCTGAAATAGATAATTATTGAATTTATGTTTCTTATTTGCTCATACAGTTGTGTCGATTCTGCGAAATAACCATTTTTATATCAAAATCGTATCAGTACAGAAATACAGATATCTTCAATTGCTTGACTTCAATGACTAATTGTATTATTTTGACAGGCATACAGCTAAAACAAATTCCTGTGATAACTTTTGGATCCAAGATAGATAATTTCATTCTAATGCATATCATCTTGAAGGTATCTATGAAAGAGATCTTTGTTCTGGTTGTTTTAGTGTGTAATATTTTTTCGAAGTCCATAACCCATTCAAAATTCATCACAAAAATGATTGTACAATAAATCATTTTTCATTTTTCTGGTGTTTCGTATGTGTGTAAAAAGTAGGAAAATGATGAATTTCAGGTTGTCGTTGATTTATATATATATTTTAAACAAATTGGATTCAGCGTTTCTGATTTAAAATTTTCTCCTACATATTAAAAAAAAAAGAGGAAAACTATTAATATTGTTCAAAACTGACGTCTCGTGTATAGTTTTTTTTTTTTTAGAATTGTGGTACAAACAAACACACAATAAAAAGCTTCCCACTGTTACATTCTTCACTTCCACCCGTCTACATATTACTTCCTTCTTCCCGACTCATTCCCGTCGTTTCCTCTGAAAACCACAACAGTCAGTTGAATGTGTTTTCGGCGAAAACGTTTTCACGCAACAACAGGAATACGGACGACAGACAAGGGACGAAACTGAAAACGTGTAACAAATTGTTTTTTTCCACCTGAATCTTTCAGACACTGGCATATTTTCGTTTGTCATTAGTTTTAATAGGTTTTTTTTTCAGAAGGGGTTTCCTGTACGTTAAAGTGGAAGGGGGAGGGGGGGGGGGTTGAAACTTTTTTTTTTGATCTCCAGTGACGGGAACGTGCGTCTGCGTCTACGAATCACCGTTTCCGGTCAGATAAACATCTTGTACTGACTAAAAATGTACGTGATGTGTAAGTTTATACTTACTCATAATTATCTATGCATACGAGAGAACTCAATTTTACCGTACGTAAAATTGTTTTTTTTTACTTCTGAATTATCGTCCAAACTGAAAAAAATGTGAAACACTTGACGTACGTATATGTCGTTATCAGATTTGATACAAAATATTTTTCGTGAAAAAAATATCTCGAAAACTTTTTGGAAACACCATTAGGGTCTGTACAAAATTTTGAAAAGCTTATAATAATTTAATAACCCACAGAAAATAAGAAATGTGATGGAAATTTGCATTGAATGTATATACGATGATATACTTTATTACTAGTTCATATACCAGACCAGCCGATTCGTGAAAAAAAAAATATTCAATTTTTTTTTGTAGGTGAGATATCCATTTGAATTATCAATGGGTATGATCAGAGCTGCATAACAAAAGCAGTGAGCAACAAATGGTTTCAAAACCAAACAGTGTAGATTAGGCCTAAATTTCATACAAATATCTCATTCATCTTTCAACGCACGATCATGTTTCATTTGCCCAGCTGTGTGGTTATGATTTACCGTCTCGATTTTGGAAGTTTCGACCCTCTATAAATATTTGGTCGGTTTTATAACTTTTATAACTATTCTCGTTCGACACCTTGATGAAACCTTTTGTTTTCATCATGTTTCATTTCATTTCCTCGTAAGATACCTGTCACGGTGTACGGTTACATTTTTTCCAGACCTTCATTGATGTTTCAGTTTTTTGTTTGTTCAAGAGTTGGTATACATGTTCTGTTAGAATAGTAATATCGGAGGAATTTTTCAATTAGAATTTGAATAAAAACACAAATAAACATTCGAGTACGTCTTTCCGAAGACACATTACAAATAATGAAAAATAAATGAAACAAATATGTAAATGTATATATACTTGAATGCCTCTTGTGTATTTTTTCAAAATGTGTATTTCTCCTCTTTTCAAATTATTACATTTATTCGTCCCACAAAAGTATATATATGTATATATATATATATATATATATATATATATATATATATATATATATATATATATATATATATATATATATATATATATATATATATATATATATATATATATATATATATATGTATATATATGTATATATATATATATATATATATATATATATATATATATATATATATATATATATATATATTACCATTTTTTTAATTCAAATTTGCCATCGCATGATATTCAGTGAATTAATCATTCAAGATATTCAGTGAAAGAATTGGAATTTTTCGCGAAATTCTTCTTTAGCGTTTTATAAAAATAATTCAACACGATTCTTGATTAAAGAATTCTTCGATCATTCGTTTCACTAATTTTCACGATCGAAACTATTTACCGTTTTTTTTTTTATTCCTACTCAATACTTCTTAGTACTTCATACTTGTCTCGATCTTATATACTTCGTCGTTTCATACTTGCTCCAGTCATTATTTTATACTTCCTCACTGCCGACTTCTTCAGTCTCGATCAGACACAATCGAGTCGAATGGACATTGTCAACAGCTATGAACGTGACTCGAAAGAATGCGACTCCATCACACGAAGTACCACCTTAACAAACACGATAATTCCTGGAGAATCGCTATTGCTTGAGTATTCCAAGAGAACACACCTGGGCCTGGCCGACATGATTATGACGAGGTGTCACACACGGTGGTAGACATTCAGGGGGATTCTTCACATTCGTCACATAACATTGAGACCTGGGTTCGATTCTTGTCATGGTTGACTATCACGATTCTTTTGTTTTTGTTTTCGCCCTATTATTATGTTTTATATGCTAGTGGAACTTGAATAATATCATTACAGCGCGTCGTTGAACCAAATATGAATAAATAAATCAAGGTGAATAATTCAACAGAGCAGATCTGTTTCCCTCCCACTACATTGAAAAACTCATAATAAAATAACTTTTCATCGCATCTTCACCTCATTCGTCATTCGCCGACGCCAATAGATCTTAGTCATTAGCGAAGTGCGCCTTTTTAACTCAATGAAAATGAATAACAAAATATAAACCAACAATTAAATCGATCATTACGATCCCTATCCATGAACGTGAGGCTCACTGGCTTAAAGCACGAAAACTTTCTTATATTTATGAAGTTTTGAATAGTAGAATATATAAAAAATAATTCTTGACAATGCTCAAGTATGATTTAAAATGTGTTCAATAAATATTTCCAATATAATTACCTATGAAGAATAGGAAGTCACACTATTCGAATTTTGAAACATTGAAATATTCTAAAATATTGAAATATTAAAATATTGAGATATTTTAAAATATTCATGTTATGGTTGCGTTGTATTTTTGCCATATCAACAATCAAAAGTTGTTTACATATTTAGACAACTTTGTCAATTCTAGCTTACTATAATGCATGTACTTGTATCACATTCTTGGTCTTATTTCAAATCAACTATAATAATGAGCGATGACCTTTAATTAAACCCCATCAATGCCCTTTAATTAAAGCCCATCAATGACCTTCTATCACATTCGTACTAAATAGAGTTGTTGTCTTATATGTATAGGAAACTCCTTTCAGAACGAGACAACCAATCAATCTAATCGGTTAGATTTAAACAATTGACATTTTAATTTCGACCAATTATATGTTGTTTGTTGATTATGATTGGCATGTTTCATTTGTTGGTCGATTGTCTTCATTCGTGTCCGATCCATCACAATAGAAACTCTGGATTAGACGTTAATCAGGATGAGCGAAACGAAAATATGAAATTCGAATCGAAGTGGACTTACTGATTTTATATAGGCTATTTGAAATTATTATGAGAATTTGAAGCGAAAGTAATTGAGTCATGTGTAATTGAGATCTGGGAATAACTGTCATTTTTGTATTGTCACAAAATTTATAGTGTAGTACAATAAAATACAATATAAACTTGTATTCACGAAAGAAGAAGATTCCGAACGATCGTCACCCCTATTTCACTCACATCACTATTTTGTGATCCAACGATCCTACTTTTCATCCTTAGCCTTAATTGGGGAACAATGATTTTGTATCAAGTTTCGATGTTATTAAAAAAAAAAAAACATTTTGCGGGTGATTCAAGTATTCTTTTCTCGTGGATGCAAGTATATATGTTTCATTAATCCATTCAAATTTGATTTTTCTGTAGTTTGAACAGAGTAATAGAACGTTTCCGTACATGCAGTGTGTATCTGGCCTTCTATAGCGCAATTGATAATTTAGAAACTAGGAAAACGCGTTGTGTTCTGGTTTGATGGATGAGCTAGTAAGAATGAAAGCAAAGTCAAGAAATAATTTGTTGTTCAAACAATTCACCCAAATAATATTTAATTCAAGAATTATTGATTGAGTATATTTTTGAATCGAAATTGCATCGAAGCGAAAATTCTTGAGTGAAAAAAAAGTTGATGAATGTAGCCTAATATTAATTTGAGTTCATGTACTGTACGTGATTTACATCATAGTATTTCCCAGATGTTTTTTCTTACGTTTTGTTGATATCTTCAATTAATTCGTATGATACGACGAACAAGGAGGGTGAGCCAGCAATTTTCAATATAATAACAATTATATAAAATCTTTTTCATAATTCTAATTATCGTTATATATATATATATATATATATATATATATATATATATATATATATATATATATATATATATATATATGTGTATATATATATATATATACATATATATATATATATATATATATATATATATATATATATATATATATATATATATATATATATATATATATATATATATATATATATATATATATATATATTATATATATATATATATATATATATATATATATATAATATATATATATATATATATATATATATATATATATATATATATATATATATATATATATATATATATATATATATATATATATATATATATATATATATATATATATATATATATATATATATATATATATATATATATATATATTATATATATATATATATATATATATATATATATATATATATATATATATATATATATATATATATATATATATATATATATATATATATATATATATATATATATATATATATATATATATATATATATATATATATATATATATATTTATATATATATATATATATATATATATATATATATTTATATATATATATATATATATATATATATATATATATATATATATATATATATATATATATATATATATATATATATATATATATATATATATATATATATATATATATATATATATATATATATATATATATATATATATATATATATATATATAGCTGTCGAAAGTATCATCATTTTTCAACACCTTTCACACACTATAATAGCAAGTTGAGTTTTTACAATTGAAAGCATAATCTTTTATATACTAGGCCTATTACATGAAAAAAAAAAATGATCGTACAAACTAACTGTATTATATTAGAAGATGCAAGTCATTATATCTTCTATTTTTAGTTGATGAAGATCGTATATTATAAATCCATACTAGTTTATGATTTTTGTGTAACATAATTTCTATGAAGCTGTCATGACCGTGCAGCTATTATTTCTATGCAGTGATTTAGTTCATGTATTAGGTCTACATTAGTCGGTTAATTAGGTTGAGCGTAGGGAAAAGCTACTCTCCATTCACATTGGGTGTCCATGGGAGTTGATTTAGCGAAATATCAGTTTCGGGGAGATAATTTTCGAACGGTATGGAATATTAAAATTTTAATACGGGAGAAACACAGATATATTTAATACCTTAGAGACGGTATATGTTGAAAATATCCAACTCAAATCACATAATTGTCAATCGTTTAGGCCTACAGCATGAAATATTTTTTTGTTTCTAAGCTGTAAATGCGTCTGAAAATTGTGGTATGTGTTAAATAGTGAACTCATACCATCCTAAAGGTATTACAAATATCTTCGTTTCTGTCTATGAGAATTTTGAGCTATCATACATTTCGAAAGTTATTCCCAAAAATTTGAAATTCCGCTACATCGACGCACAAACACTTTTTATATACGCTTTCTTCTCGATTGAAATTCGTTTTGAAGACGTTGAAACAAATATAAGCGCACACAATCGTGTCACTATTAGTCAGGTATGTCTTATATTCATTTCATTTCATATCATCTCGAAATCAGAGTACATCCACGTATTACTTATCTATATGTTTTCACACAATCATTGTCCGTCTTTCGAGAAAAATTGTTACATGTACTTGAAAAACTACTCGAATAATAATACATAAATATTCAGATATGCAATCATATGAGAATATATGATGGTGCTTTGATGTCTATACCACTAGATTCATACCTATTGAAGGGAACACCTTTGGTTTACAGGGTTTGAAGTTTTCCAGTAATAATTTACCATCACTGTGCACATAATGGACGCATGAATTGAAGTAAGGTACCCAACTTTCTTACATTATTTCTATCGACCCCACCAACAGCTATGGCTAGGTTATTCGGTGATACGAATGAGCAGGTGATAATGGAACTATGAAGTGATTATAAGTGAAAGGACATTCACAAAGGCAATACCCATGCCTTATGTACTCGAACCCACTCCAAACGGTGACATCAGTTTCTAAAGCGGCGCCTCTGTTGACTGAGCTACGGAAAGCGGCTACGTCACTCTTCAATAATCATTAGAATGATTTCAGAATACAACGAATGTGAAACTAAATGATTATCTGATGAAGCGAATGTTCATATTCAACGACGAATGTATTTTCCGTATTTTAGAACACATCCACATTGCAATTTGCAATTACATTATACATAACAATCAGGTAATTACCACACACAAAACAATTCAAATTAGAAATTACACTTTCCAATTTCGCAAACCTATTTTCCATTTTCATTTTCACTTTCCCGTTTTGTTTGTGTTTGTATCCACAGTCCGCACGGTTTTCGCGCGAAAAGTTTCCAATAGAAATTACGCCACATCGTTTCACGGCCCCCTCGTGTTTGGTAATTATGCAATTTAATTAACAATCATGTTAATAAAGTTGCCTGATGCAAAGGGGCATATAATAATACACTCCGTGTATATATACATTCAAGCAGTGTTACAGCTTAATTCCAACACGAGAAACTTTTCGGAAATATATTTGATTTGATTTTCATGAATTCCGACGAAACACGGAATGCAATGGAATGGGGTTTGCGTGATTTCAATAATCGAGTTTGCGTTTATTTTCGTTCGAATTAATAAAATACGCGAATTCCGACAACATTACACAGGTATACCAACTATGAGAAATTAAACTGTCTGTCAATCTAATCGCAATTCAGACTCTATGGCATGTTTCTGTTTTGCAGTCTCGCTTTCCAGATTCGTGTGAACGAATTGTAAACAGTTGAAGAAAACGAATGAAAAATGATTCTAGCTGCCTCATGCTATCCAAATTGATTAATTATCATTTATAAAATGCAATCTACAAGTATGCTCACGTCCATCAGCAATTTATAAGACTGATACCAACATTCAAACGGGCTCTTGTAGCTTAGTTATTACTAACACGCTTGCACCGTGTGACCCGGGAGGTGAGGGCAGATCGAGCCGTAGTTTTACCTGATGAAGGCAAAGATCTCTTGCCGATATATTGTGTTCGGCTACTTTTTTTTGAAGTGTTTATAAACCCATCAATGATGAATATTTTTTATGACGTTGTACAGTTCGATTATATATATATATATATATATATATATATATATATATATATATATATATATATATATATATATATATATATATATATATATATATATATATCGTGAATTAATTATTATTGTGTTATTTGTTATGATGATCATAGCCAATCATGCCTTTTTCCAATTGTAATGATTATAAAAAATATCATCATCTTCATTTATAAATAGAAACTGTTGCTATCTCATTTGTTAGATTTTACAACGCGGTCTTGCGATAAAAATCGAGATCCAACCTGGCTAACGAACCATTGTGGTTTTCTTCGAAGTTTAGCTTCGTGAATCGTACTAATCAGGCTGCAACACAACCATAAAGAACATTGAATAAAAATAGGAAGTACTGTATATACTCCTTCACCTCGCGGTAATAGATGTTTATGTGCATGGTTATTTGGGTTATATTACCCACGCTACACATTAATAGAGATGTTCGAGACTATGTAACACCCATTACGGCATATTTCTGAGTACTCATTTGTCTTGTCAGTTTCAAAATAGCTCAACAAACAACTCAACTCAACAGTTAACTCAAGTTTAACTCAACAGTTAACAAAATGATAATTTAAACAAAAAATCGTTCCAATTTGTTGTTAGAAACGGTGAGGTTTTATTGTTTCCACTATTGTAACAGTCTCTTTAAAATATGTGATAAATTGCTAAAATTATTCTCAACGATAAAAGTGGAATGATTTGATAAGATGTTGGACGTTGAAGTTTGTATAGACTCAATACCCATTCAGTCATTTACATAATGCAAACATTATCGGCTATAGTTATATTAATAATTTAAACTGAATCAAATGTTTTTCTCTCTTTTCAGGTAAGTTATCGTTCATTCTGGCATCTTGCTCTCACTTGTCGTGAATACAGAAATTGTTCAATCGCCAAACGAAGTTGGCAGTTTGTAAGTACAAATTGCTGATTGAAATTATAATAAACTGTAATGTCACTGTTGTATTATTATATATATTTGGTATTTTATGGATGCTATGATTTTTCAGAGCGAGATGAATTCTCTGTACTGAAATTCTTGAAATCAAACTAGATAAGACGTAATTATTCACCGTTTTTTTTTTTTATTTACAAGAAGGTTGCGGATGACAAGGTAGGATCGTTCGGACCTGCCACCTCACGTGTGATCTCACCACTCGAAAGGAACTTGATTGATTATAAAGTAACTCTTTTTAAAAACATAGAATCATTAATTAATAAGTTCAGGGTTAATGGATCAATTAAAGTATTTGTGGTTGGAAAAAATGATATTTTCGATATTATTGATCTTTATCATCATTTTATTTTCTCATAAAGTCTGTTGAAGTCGTATACAGGCCCGACGTAACTTTCAAATGAATATGTGAAACTTAAAAAAATATATGTTTTCCAGTTGTATTATAAAAGTCATAATTAAAAAAGTTTCAATATACTACCCACTTTGTATATGTACTAAAACGATTCAAAGTTCTATTTCGAAAGCGTTCTATATTCAAATTTGCAACGTCTTCCCGTGATTTCAAACATCATCAAGTTTGTTGCATTGGTAGACAGCCGTCATCTCTAACAAGTATATCATATTGAGGTTATATATTAATATCAAATCATGCGCGCGCAATATCCTGGTGTATCCTAATATGGCAAGTGAACTTATGTATTGTATTACTATAACTGCAACACGTATTGTCTGTGTATGTGCTGCATTAGATAACTAACTGCAGGTGTGTTTAGAAAGGGACCATTTGAACATGGGTTCGTTGAATCACGAAGGGAAATAAATTTACAGGCGAAGCTAATTTTTTTCGATAATTAAGACGAATGATTATGGCAATACTATTTACAGTTTGTTGAATGACATTACATTGTAAGTTAGTACATAACTTGGCTAGTAATATCGCCCTTGTGGTGCTTCGTTCGAAAGTCCCTACTTTATCATCCTTCTACTTTATCAGTTAGTTTATTGGTATCATTCACCATGACTTTGTGGAAATATTATCAATTTATTATACATTGTGTATGTACTTTGATATTCCGAATGATTATTATATTATTAAATTTAAAAAAAAAATGTGACCAGCTTAATTGCATATCATAATGTACTGTAAATTTTTTCTACATATCTTCGAAAAGGTTATTTATAAGACCCACTAGTCACTAGTGCGACGCAGAGTGGAAAAATAAGAGAATATCAATGTTTTATAAGTATATCATTAAATTGTTATGGAATAAAGAGAAAAGAGTACCCATGGAAACTAGAGGCGTAACGCTATACCTAAGTCAGAAAAAACAATTCTCGAGTTTTAATAATTTGTTATACTTGTATTTACGAAAGAAAAATGTCAATTAAGAACTGGATAACTGAACATTTGAATAATTGTAGAAACCCTTGTTGCAGTTTTGAAGATTGGACACTTTTGAAATATGTAGTTGTGTTTATATACTTAAATTCCGTCCTGGAAAATCATTACACCTCGAAATACCACAACTACATAAATAAAAAGATTTTATTTGTATTTATTATATTGGTAGTAGACACATTTTTTTCTCTCGTGATTATATATAATGTGTAGTGAAGTTTTTTGTCATCACTGAAACTCAATTTGTAACTTACGATTCGAATGATGGAAACAAACCAACTCGTGTATCAGCTTACGTCATAACTTCATTGGGTGTGTATAAATACATCCATGTTTCACATCTTTCAACTTATTTTCTGTTATATAATATATAATTTCAATATTGAAATCGATCTTTGTATTACTAATGGAAGACAATCTAAAAAGCAGATGACGTGCACGATCGCTGAAGCAACTCATACGTATAGAAATGTCAACTATTATTTTTCTTTTGATTTTTAACTGGAACGAAGCTGCTGAAATAAAAAGAATATGACTACCTAGTTATTCTATGTACATCATCAATTAACACGTTTGCAACTATATGACCTGAATAGTATTATTATTATTTGAAAACTTTAACCATTACCATAATTATGACTAGGATAATTAGTTAAGTACCAACAGTATAAAAAGAGCTGAAAAACGAATAGTAAAATTTGTGCGGTTGTGAACTCGATTTGCTTATATGATCACAAAAATGGATTTTAATATTTTTTATTATTATTAATCAAACTAGATTTATTGAATGATATATTTGTCGATGGATCGACCAATGGAAATGCTTATATTCAGTGAATGGAGTCGTAAATTAGTTTGGATGAATGAAGTTTCATGTTTTTTTAATCAGATTTCAACATCGTTGAGATCTTGGATTTTTTCATCCATTTGTGTACCTTTTACTTCATTACTTGCAGTATTTCCAGTTTTCATACTATAAAAAAGTGAGTTGACAAATTCCTAAAACCAACTTGATATGAATGTAATAATAATAATGATAATACCTTATTCACACAACCAAACAACGAAATAGTAATTTGTCGTGAAGGTTTCCCTACAATCCTCGAAATTATAATTATATTATAAATTCCAACAAAAATGTTTTCTTTGTGAAAATGAATTCCGAATGTCATCGTTGGTTTTGAATTTGACAGCTTGTTGAATAATGACGGGTATCGATCGACCGTCTCCCCTATCTGTTAACATTGAACGATTGTCGGTTTCGATCTGACAACACTACTAGACAATGACATGACATCCATCACTCACCTATTAAGAGCGTATGAGAGACGATTTTTTTTGTTGAAAAAATATTAATATTTTTCATGATGTTTTAGTGGTATGAAAAATTGAAATTCGAATACAATGGAAAAACAAATTTGTGAGACTCAAGATGGCATTATGTAGCATATGATGTATGATTTCAACACGGTTACATCTAAATTTCACCATTCTTCAACTGCGTATACATGTGACAACGTGGTTAACCAAATATATAATTTGCAATGTATTTCATTTGAAGGTATTTAAAATATATCTAAGTAGGTATATCTCTATTTGAATTATGATATCTTTTACCGTTCAAAAGTTATCATCATAAAACAGATATTCTCATAAGTCGACTCTCATATGCACTCTTAAGGCGACATTTAGCCGAAGAAGATTTGACATACTACGTGAGTCTTGGATAACAATGTATAACAATGTCAACAAAGATGACGAAAAATGATTTCGTTCTAAATTCAAATAGACAAATACAGTATATAAGATATATATATATATATATATATATATATATGCAATAAATTGAATATTTTTTTGGATGTAGTTGTGTAATGATGATAAAATAAAACAAACTCTTTTAATTTTATATTTAAAATAATTAGTTTTATTCTCGAAAGCTCAACGTTTCATGACCTTTATCGGTCACCTCTTCAGGAGCAATGACAAAAATTAAAAATATTAGAAAAACAACATACAGGATACCTTGTGACTGCGGTTTGTGTTATATAGGTCAAACCAAGAATCCACTGACACAGCGCCTTAAAGAACATAGAAGGAGTTCACCTAATCTATCAGCTGTTGCCACACATGCAACATTGGTAGATGAAGGTGGAAGAATCCATAACATCTTATATGACAAGGCCAAAATAATCAATCACGAAAGCCATCGTTGGAAGAGAGCAATCAGCGAGGGTCTCGAAATTATCAAACATCCTTTAAATATTAACGGTCTCGATTGCGGATACAGCTTTTCTGATTCTTGGGCAACAGCTATTGCATTGATTAAGAAGAAAGAAATGAAACAAAATGAACCGGTAGCTGGACCCGAGAATCAGAAGAAAGGTCAATCCATGAACTCTGGTTTTAATAAAATATACAATCTGAGAAGCCGTGTTCAGTAAACCACAGCCACTTGTGTTTATATGAATGTTTTTCTTGATTGTTTTGTAATTGTTGTTTTTCTAATATTTTTAATTTTTGTCATTGCTCCTGAAGAGGTGACCGATAAAGGTCATGAAACGTTGAGCTTTCGAGAATAAAACTAATTATTTTAAATATAAAATTAAAAGAGTTTGTTTTATTTTATCATCATTACACAACTACATCCAAAAATATTCAATTTATTGCACATAATGAGTTGTGAAAGCTTAAAGTCAAACATATATATATATATATATATATATATATATATATATATATATATATATATATATATATATATATAGATTGAGTATACCTTTGTGTAGTAATTTTTTGTGGATTATAAAAGCAAGGTCATTAATTAAAAATTACATTCTTATTTGTTGTAAATCCAAAGTATATATAATTTGTTTTATTATTAAACGAGTTACCTTGATTTTTTATAACAACTCTTGTGTGTCATTGAATGAGCGTAGGGGAAACTCAATTTCAAATACTGAAGAAAAAGTTGTTTGTTGTTGACTTTTTTCTCTTTCCACAGATCAATCCTACAAACCGATCAGTTTGACCAAATTTATCCCAAAATAATAATCTTCCCAATTCGACCTACTACTTGGGTATAACAAAATATATTCAATTTATTTTTCGTTCTCAATAGTCGGAAATTGTGATTTGAATTGGAGGATATTTACCAAGTCTCATTTGTATACATCTCAACAATATGAAATATCTTTATGTATTCTTCAATATTCGTTAAAAAAATCACTTTGTAATATGAATTGTATAACCACAAAAATATTTTTCTCTTCGCATTTGTACTGAATAAAATTTGAATAAAAGAACAACGGAAATGCAAAACAACTACTCCACGTTATTTGTAATGAATAAATCTGAATATTAACCACGGCGTCGGATTTTAATCAAAATGAAAGATGATTTTATTGTACTGATTCGTATTTTATAGTGTATCATAAATAATGATTGATTTTCGAACGTCAAGATTATTATTAACGTTCCGATTTATTGGTGGTTCTTCTCTCTCTCTCTCTCTTTTTTTCTCCTTCTCTTTCTCTCCCCTTCTCTCTCTTTGCCTGGCACCCCTTCAGCCTACTCTCTCTCTCTCTCTCTCTCTCTCTCTCTCTCTCTTTCACTCTCTCTCTCTTTCTCTCTCTCTACCTCTCCTCTCCCTTTCTCTCTTTTTTCCTCTCGTTTCTATCCCTCCCTATCTCTCTCTCTTTCTCCATTCTTCTTTCCAGCTGCCTTGATCAACCTTTGTCAATACATTTTTCAATCGATGTCACACATTGTTGTAATAAGTGGACAACAATATGTCCCCGAAATTGGGTTTTCCGAAAATATCTTCAGTACCAGTCGCGTCCCCTACTTTTCCAGCTGCTATGGCAACCTGAGAGCTATCTGCCTATACCCACCTCCCTTTCTCTCTCTCATCCCTCTCTTTCATCCCCTAAAGCGGTATTTATATCTCCATTATCGTGGATCATGCATGATTGCCCACACAGAATGATAAGATTGTCAATCACTGGCAATATTTCACCCCTTTTTCATCAATCATCCCCACACACCAGCTATGATTAACGATTATTACTAATTACACTTAGGTGAGTATCTATCAAAATAATGGCACATTTGATAACAGTTTATTATGTAATAAAGTGTAAATACAGTAATTCACTGCAAATAGTCGGATTGGCCGAACGCACATGAACCAGATACAAATGTATACTAAATCATGGCGGTTTTGTTCGCTCTAGCTTTGTGCGGAAGCTTTGTACAAATTAGATGATTAAGTGAACACAATTTGTTGGAATGTTCGCGTTGTTTGGAATTATTTGAATGATATCATTCTCATTGTCATCGTTCGTTGTATGAATCCTTATCAAAAGCGGACGTTTCATATTGTGTTAGATGTTGTCGTCGGGCTATTCGAAGAAGCGATTTTATTTTCATTTAATTGTAAACTTCACTTTGTATGCCTGTTCCGTTCTGTATTCAGTTTACAAAATGTGTGAACTTGTGTGGCAATTTCATTCATTATTATTCATTGATTTATCCATCTATTACACAGCTTTAGACTACCACAAACGTCCAGTACGTCAGTTTTTTTTTCATGGAAAAACATAATTTTTCATTTATTCATTAATTCGATGGGCGTATACTGGTAGAAAAACATCCGATCTGTCCAAATCGAGTGTGTATCTGTAATTTATTTTTTTGCAAAACTATTTTCTCACATAACTTATCAAAATATATCGTCGAAATGTATTGGTTAGCATTGAGCCAGGTAGATTTCGAGACATTGATATAGGCCCCAGTTGAAATTTCGAAAATACCCATAAGAACAATATATAGAAAAAGTGAAAAATGTTTTCCTCCAAAATGATGCAAATTTCGAAATATTATGAGGACAACAATGACGAACATGTTTTACATGTGCTATGAAAATCGGGTGTATTTCAAAACTAAGATTTGAAGATTTCCAAGATTCCATACATAAATATGTATGACTCATCTTGAAACATATGCTGTGTTTTACTAGTTATACTAAATGTCTCAAATTTAGATTTTTTTATTTTTCCTAATGCCAAAATATTTCTTACTTATGGTTGATCATTATTATCATGCGTTCATCCATCCTGAAACAAAAGTTGCGTTATTTCTCCCATGTTTTTGACTTTCATCTATCAAGATGAAAAGTGTAATTTCCTAATGCCATCTCGCATCCGTGTCTATGCTCCGTTTTTACAACTACAATAGCCTGAATGGGCTAGAACTGACATTACTCAACCATTGGTTTTTACAACACCCAGCGTCTTGCCATCACTTGGGGAGCTTTTCAGAATACTCAAAACACTAATGAGAGCCCCACTTTGATTAAAATAAAACATCCCCAGTTTCACCATTATCTTATTTTCTCTCCGAGATACACATCTGTCATATTTCGTATTCTTCTTTTTTTTCATATACTATATACTTGTATTCACGTAAGAAGAAGGTTGTCTACCAACTGAATAATCATAAAAACTTCGCTAATTGTGGAGAAATTCACTCATTTGAGGTTTTTCTAAGATGTATTTTGGTTTCTCATCAACAATCTCGCTCTGAAAAATAGTTCACTTTCAAAATACGACGTATACGCAAATATAAATGTGATATTTGTCGTTATTATGTTGACAGACAACTATCGTGAACACAAGTGTTCTCTTTTACATCACAACAATCCATTTTGGCCCCCTGGAAATTGCGAACACGCCAGATCTTTGTCGAGTGATCTTGAAGGCCGTGTGTCTAGAAAGAGATCCAACAATCATCGGGCGTACATGATTTTAATGACGAACCTACTAATTGCCTTTCCTCCCCTACTTTCCCCTCTTCCCTCCCCACCCTCTCGGCGAACTCTTTTACACTCTTTTATCCGTATATATAAAGAAACAAAAAACACGTGCCGAGAACAGTAAAAAGAAAAGAAGCCCTCCTACCCCCTCCCACTTGTAACTTGCGTGTAGTACTCGCGCGTGTAATTAGTAACATGGGAGTTTTAAATTATCTTATACAAAAGAAACCAGCACATTTTGTTGTCTATTAGGCGAGTTTGGTGGTATGTGTGAGAGAAAGAGGGAGAGAGAGAACATGATAATTATATTAAACATTCCATAGTAATATCTTGATAATTTTCGTGGAATAAGTACATATTCATAACACTTTTTTTGAATTAAAACAAGGAAGTTTGTGTTCGAATAAATAAATGGATGAAAAAAAGGAAGATTCATTTGTTTATCAAGTTACCGTAGCAATTAGTTGAAAAGTTACGGGCAAATTAACTATTATTGATAGGCGTACCGTTGGATGGACACAATTTTGGAGACATTTTTGCCTATTTCTTAAAACAATATGTGATATCAATTGGAAGGGTCTTACAGGTCGAGAACGTTTTGGTAACAAAATTGTCTATATATTATAGGGTCCTAATATTTGGCCTTTTCCATAACTGATGATGTTTTTGTTTATTGGTAAATAATATTTGTCATTCATCTAGATCACACTTTGTCATCTTTTAACATTAGAGAGAGCTTCCATATTCTCCGTAGGAACTCGTTTTAGTTCAAATCTCTCAGTTTTCCCCCCACGTTTCTTTATACCTTCTTCTTTCGCTATGTTTAACTTAACTCACATTTTTCCATAACTAAACAAAAGAGGACACAAATTCCACCTTTCATTATGAGCGAGCTGAAAGGCGGAATACAAAGGCAGAATGGAAAGAAGACTTTTATATTTGCATGATGGTTATATTTTTATTCACAAATTATTTACTTTCGCATATCGTATAATTTTTGTTGCTACTAGTTGTTAGGGATGTTTCCTTTTATAAATGACTAGACAATTTGTTTTTTAAATATGATTTTAAAGTTTGCACTCGTGTTTTTCCGTGCACCGTTGAAATATACTCTTTTGAAGAAATATGGCGCCTCTTTTTATTACTTATATCAATATGCATTGATTCACGAGATGTTTTCATGGCTTCTGTAATACATGAAGAAGCATTTGCACAATTTTTATTATAGTATATATGTATTCCTTTTTATGTTTTTACAAACAAACAAATTTGGAAAACGTCCCATAGACAAACGCAGTAAAAACTTGACATTTTCGGCTTATTGGTTGGTATGACAACCGTACAAGTATATAATACTATAATCCTCAAAAGGAATAGACAATAATACCAACGTTCCGAAAAAAAAATTAATACTGTTGTTACGAAAAAACTAATCCACGATAATATTTCAAACATGAACGGTCTTCCTAACCACAAAGGAAAACCATTAATTTCAAGATAAGAACGTAACATTTTCTTCAGGAATAATATTTCACGCCCAAACAAATACAATCCCAAAACTCACTCAACAATCTAAATTATCCCCAATATAGAGATCTTTTTTTCCCCGTATACATTCCACTTTCGAATATCCAACACTGTTTTCTTTCTAATATAAATATAGGTCTATAGAAGGCTTATATATTTCCATTTTCTCTGAATAATTTTCACAGCCCTCTAAATAAATCACAATATTCTTATAAGTAAGCTTATTCGCCCGGGCAACATAGTAGGCCTACCGTATAATATTTTCGAGATTTTATTGTTATCATTGGTATATAGAGAGAGGGAAGGACGGGATATAGTAAGGGAAGATCTAAGGGAGGTAAGGGGGGCATCTTACGGGAGCTTTAAGGGAGCGATGCGTATTATTTCTTATTACTTCGAGGGGAATTTTCTGATCTGTCTGAAAGCTTTGAGTATATATACCTCGTGGATAATATTGAGTTTCAGTTCGGTGTCTTGTGTTTTATACACCCCGATGTGAACGGGAAGAATGCGTCAGTGTATTCTAGTCAAAGTTTATATGAGTGAACATCCCTTTGTCTCACATGATTCGTACTAAGGGTGGGTAGGTCAATTTTGCCAGGAGTGTATATAGGAATTTAGTGATATATAAGTTTTTTTTTTCCAGGGACGTCTTTTGAAAGTTTTGATATATAAAAAATCAAATTTAATTTTGTAGAAACGAAAATATTTTCAGCACTTACAAAACGATAGCTATTTTAATGATTTCAATCAAATGTTCACTTTTGTTTGAATTTTAGTACGCCTTATATCATCATATAGTTTATATGATCTATGAGTATTGAAAAAAATCCAAGTTTGTAAAAAAACTTCATGCACAAAGTTATGTGGTTACCCGTATTGGGAAGCGTAACATATGTCTAGAAGGCAGTGGGTGTATCATACATTTTGAGTGGTCATAAGCTCGGTGACGATACCAAGTGACCAAAGTCAACCAAAGTCAATTATCAATCTGATTCCAGAACAAATATATAACTAGGAAAACGCGTTATGTGTTTCCGCGTTGATGGATGAGCAAATAATAAAAAATGAAGTGATTAAATAAATAAAAATCGCATTTTTTAATTTTTTACTCCGAAACGTCAGATCCGATTATTGTAAAAGTCCGTAATAATGTGTATTATTATGGTGTTCGAGTTCTGTGAAGATTTGAAAAATTTCGGAGAACATTCACTTTGTCATTTTTTCCGCCTGGCTTATTCATATGGGTCTTTTGAAAACTTCAAAATGATTTATCTCAAGAATTGTTGAACCGATTTTGCCTCAAACCTATACAGCATCAAGTCAGATAGGGGTTTATGTGTGTGCCAAGTTTCATCATGATCTGAATTTCTGTTTGACCTGTGGAGCGTGAAAAAAAAAAACATTTGATTTTTCAAGTACAGTGAAATTGAGTCTTCGCTACGCTCATCCAACAAGACAGTTTTTGAGTAACATTTCAGATCACAATGCAACTAGAATTCCACCAATTGAAAGTGTTTACGTCAGTTTATTTTCTCGGATGGAGATTTTGTGAGGTGTTAATAATATGTTTCCATTTTCCGTGAAACCAACAATCATATAGACGTGTTTTTACTAAGAATCTGGTTTAATTTTCCTCGTTGACTTTCAGAACATGGCTTTAATTCCATGTCACCAAACGCGTAGCCGTCACTCGTCCACATTTCCTTGTTCTCTCTCTCTCTCTCTCTCTCTCTCTCTCTCTCTCTCTCTCTCTCTCTCTCTCTCTCTCTCTCTCTCTCTCTCTCTCTCTCTCTCTCTCTCTCTCTCTCTCTCTCTCTCTCTCTCTCTCTCTCTCTCTCTCTCTCTCTCTCTCTCTCTCATTTCCTTTCTCTGTCTCTCATTCCAATTCTCGTCTTCTCGTTCACGCTTATTTGCCCAGTATTCTTCACTTCCCCCTCCCCCCCCCCTCCCGTTCCCCTCCCTTCATCAACATATCTTGTCACACTTCATTCTTCAAGATGGTAAGAAAAACACTGATTCACAGTTATTTCTATTATTCTGTTCTATTGAAATCTTGGGAATGCATTCTGGTTATTCATTTTATTGTTACATTCTTATTGATTTGTATCTGTTTTTTCAGTTTATTCATCAACTAATTGATATAATAAATATTTATTTATATATATATATATATATATATATATATATATATATATATATATATATATATATATATATTTATAAAAATGAACATATTTTTGTGAGTGTGTTAAAAAGCTCGATTCTGTGAAACTGATTTCCGTTGCAAGCTTGAATTGTAAGCAAATCATGGCTGTCGCATATGTATCTAGTAAACCTACTTTATTTACTATATTTCTTTATTTCAGACGACTACAACAGACAACTTCTTACAAAAGTTTTCTTGAAACATTTTTTTTCTATTTCACCAACAATTTTTTCTTCCAATTTTTTTTCTCGTACGGTACATTTGATAATTCTCTCAACTTTCTCAACAATCTCAACCTTTTCCCAACATTCACTATAATATTTTCTACAACATTTTTCCAATTTTCTCCAACATTTTCCACACCGTGTACCAACTTTCTCACAACGATACCTTCCACTACATTCGCCAACTAACATATAAACATTGTCTTCATTTATGAGTTTCACTCGGGCTGACTTTTCTCTTCTGACCCTCGCACTTGACCGTATTCACCCCTCTGCCCCCTCCCACCCCTCCTCCCTTGGGTACACAACATTAATAGGAAACTGGAGTGTCCGTCTTTTCGAACGAGCCAGAACGATGGATGTGTGTGCTTTTAGAATTATTACTGTATTGTCGTGTGAGTCAATATGTACGTTCGTGTGGCCGTTGATCAATGACAATTGACAAGGAGCTTCGGATACTGGATGGTGTAATGTGACAGATAAATAGGGAAACGCCGTTAACTGTCGTTGTGTCGTTATTGTGGAGTTGTGGAAATGTGAAAAAAAGTATCGATAAAAACTAAACTGACAACCGAAACTTGGAATGTACAAGAATGATTGTGGAAAAAATGAAAACTTCTTTCTTCAACGCTGCATATTTTGTATATACAATTTCATATTTCAACCTAATTTTTCTAAGAACTGGTCCAACCTTTTCTGTGATCATTCATTTATATCCTGACCGGAGTGTATGTTTACCAATATTGATATTTTTGTAATCATCATTACAAGTAATTTTCAGTAGGACCTAGTAATTTTAACCTTTTTTTATTTCCCAACTTCGACCTCAACATTCCTTCACATTGACGTCATTCTTGTTATCAATACAGTTCCATATGAAAGCCTCGTTAAGCATGTCCAGGTGGAATAGATTCAGATAGAAACATGATGTTTACCGTGTTTAGTTTAGGAATGCCACAGCCTTGCACTTTCATACCTTGAGATATGTGATTTTCATGATTGACTTCTGAGATGCCAAAGTAATGAGAACGTCAAGGACTAATACATAAAAAAATCGATAGCATTCCGTCAGTTAGGTTCAGTACAGCAACCCCAACTCTCCTATTTGTGTTTATGGTTTTCAACATTTTGGTGGAGGTGCCGGTTTCGAACAAGAATTCAGTCGTTTATTTTACGAAAGTAAAATTTTATGTTATCTATTGATATATATTTTTCATTATATCTATTTTCATTCTGTGTCTGGTGGAGGTGCCGGATTCGAACAAGAATTCAGTTTATTTATTTTCCGAGAGTGAATCATTATATGTTGTCCATTGATATAATTATATTTTTTCATCTCAAGTTTTGTAATTCTGTGTGTGATAGCAACCTCTCATTGAAAGACGGAGTCTCAATTTCATTAATGCATGCAGATGTATAAAAATTCGACTCATCTTTTATTTACTTCATCCTGATCAGGCCATATGATTTATTTTTCACTTTTTTCTTTCGAGGAAAATGAATACAGTCACGTGATACAGATGGTTATTGGGATCTCTACTCTGTTTCTAAACCATTATCAAGAGTTCTGATTTTGTGTGACAAACATGCAAAATGCACAGTTAATGTAGTCAGGAAAACTTGACGTTATATGAGGGAATGTGTTTTCTGCATTACGTTGTTCTACTTGATTCAACACGTGTCAATCAAGGTATGAAGCAGATTGGAAACAATTTCACCTCGTATTTGTTGTTATAATTTGTTCATATTTTATTCCATTTTATTAATATTCTATTTTTCATCTTAGCCTTAATTGGGGAACAATGATTTTGTATTAAGTTTTGATGTTATTAAAAAAAAAATGATTAATTGTTGATTATTCATAAAAGAACTGTCTCTAGAAAAGCCCAAATGGTGGAAAAAATAGAAGTTTAAAAAAAGATGGAAGAATCGTTTTTCCAACCTAAATTATCAAATTGTTTTTGACCCTCCCAACTTTTATTTGTTGTCTATCTCATCTACAATTTTATATGTCGATAGATGAGTTATTAAAATTGAATATTTCCGTTGAGGTGGTGTAAGATTGTACTTGTGGTGCCGCGGCCAAACGATCCTACCTTGTGTACCTTGTGTTCGGGTATCAGTGACTGTGTGTCAAATTTTGAATGTTGATGAAAAAATATATATGTCGAGTTGTTGGTATAGGCATTATTATTGAAAAGATATTTTCCATCGATTACAGAGTTATCGCAAAAACATTTTTATCTTATTACAAAATCCAGTTATCTATATTCTGGGAGTCAGTGAAAACAAATGGCATGTGTAACCATGGTAATAAAATCACTTATCTTCATATTGGGCCATTTCACCGATAATTCCGGCACTCAATCACTCGGCTACTCTTTAATCCAAGCTCAGAGCACTATGAATATAAAAAATACTATAAACTACAAATATAAAGATATTTACTCTGTCATGTTCCTTTGTCACATTTTATGACAAACATAAGTTCTATTTTTTCAAACCTTAAGTACTTTATATAAAAGCATATGAAAATACTGAAACTAAATATTTTATTCGCATAACAGTTTTATTACGATCGTGAATATTCTTAATATATTTTATGATTTATATATAATATATAAATATATTAATATATTCAAAATCCTTTTTATATTTCTTGATATAAGAATAACGTGTACAGAGTAGTGAGATAATACATTCCATATGAGGTTTATAACTTTGTAATAACACATACTGGTGAGATAAGGAGTGTATACATATGCTTGGGACTGTGATATGCGATATGGAATATGCATGTTGACTATCAACGGAACAGAATTTAATATGACAGTTGTTTTAGTACAAGTGTTATCGGTTTTTATCTTTTTAAAATGTTGTATTTGATTTCTTTCGTACAGAATTACTAATTTCCAACTAAGTATTTAGATCACATTTTTTTTTTATTACATTTTAATCTACTATAATCTGATTGAATTGACGAATAGGTAACATGCTTATATTAACTAGAGTTAAGAGCTTGTGTCCGTACATAACATACATTAATATCACAATTTCATTTGTGAGGCTGTAATATTTTTAGGACCAAAAATTTTTTCAGAACGAATTCGAAACATAACTACATCTGTCAAAATCGTTGAATGATGAATGAAATCTCAACCCTGAAACTAAATTCCAACGAATAATGAGAATATTTTTTTTCCCAAATTTCGGAACAAACTGGAAATCATATCAATTTCAGTAAAATTAATCTAATTTGTGTTCTAGAACCCACCCAATTCGTGTTTCTATACAGAGTCAACTTCCTACGTCATGACACATGGTCTCTGGAGAACACAAAAATCAGTCAATTATTTCTCAAATTGAGATGGTGATTTCTAGGCTCAAAAATATATCGTAAATATCGTAATTATACATAAAACCCTAGTTTTATGGTTGTAATATCCTTTAAATACCACAATTAGTTTCTCTATACAATAAATGAAAGTTTCCACAATTATTTGATTGGTATAGATCTCTCGTGGATTCAACTACAGGCATATGATCTATATATATTATCTATATGATCCATATGATTATCTTGCTTTTTATCTTGCTTTTTATCCACTATTCAAGAAGTTCATCATAACAGTATGTTACTCTGTAGCCGTAGTCATAGCGACTCTGTAATACTTCTTCAACACGAATATTTCACACTCAAATAGTTTATGGAAGTTTCAGTAAAGAGGCTCACGAATGCATATATATATACTTCAAATGTGGGCCAATTGTATGTAAATTGCCATCGCAAGTGTAATGCTGTAGAAAGATATGGCACTGACTTCTTGCGCATATAAAATAGAATCCAAAGTCGTAAAATTTTTATAACGGACGCAAATCGTCTTCAGGCAGTTGAATAACGTAAATCGTGTTTGGATAAGAGAGTAATAAGTTAGTTCTCAGTTTTAAACTTGGAGAGAACCAATGCGCGCGCAGCATCAACTTGAGAGGGTGCATGCAAAGGTGCTTAGAAAAATGGAGAAATTCTTCTTTACTATTTTTATCCATGTTCACGAACAAGTGTAATTAGATAAGGAGTATATCAACTCTAAGATAATGTCATGCTCTTTAATTAATATGGCATCTTATTTCTGTAAATTCCATAAGTTTATATATATATGTATCTTTATTATAATTATCTCTATTAAAATAATACGTGGATGAATACAAAGAATGTGATGAATTTAATTTACGTATTATCTTGAAACTGATTTTTTTTTCAATTTTATAAATCTTTTCACTATTCATCTTATTACAAAACAGGAGAACAGGAAAACAATGTAAACAGTGATGAAGTGAACCAAATATATACATGCAGATTAACATTGCAAAAATAAAAAAGAAGAGAAGAGCCCGCGTAAGAAGTAAATCTTGTGTGCGGGCATTACTATAGTAAAAGTTAATATTTATGTTGACAAAACAAATAATGAATCGAAACTATTTTACCGGTATTGTCCTTGATTTTCCAAGTGTAGATAATTAAGAAATGCAAATATACAATCATAAATACATAAAAAAACAATTTGAAATGGATACAACAAAACATGAACAAGATTAGAATATCATATCAATTGAAGAGCATGACATTATCTTGGAGTCGGTATAATTTCTCATTCAATTACACTGGTTGGTGTAAATAGAAAAAAATGAAGATACATTTCTCTATTGCATAAGCAACGTGCATGCACCCCCTTGACTTTGACTAGCAGGCCTAGATAGTGAAACTCAACCGATGCGTGCGCAACATCAACTTCTTAAAAACTGTTGCTGAGATTTGTAGCAGTGTCCTTCTATCGATGTCTCATTCACAAGCGCGCTGAACTATCATACAGGAGGCCAGGGTTTGATACCCGTTAATGTCGACCCTGTGTCGTTAAAAGTGAATATTGGGATGGTTCCTTAGAAACAGGTCACGCGCGCTTCCGTCCCACTCTCCTGAAAACATGATGAAGTAACCTGTCATCACATCTTCACGTCATCTCGTTCATCGTTCACTCTCACCAATTGATATCAGACATCATTGCAATGTGTCGCTAAAAACAAAATCGATACGAATTGATAAATTATCATATTTACAATTTTGGTGGAGGTGCCGAGTTTGAGTATCAACTTTTGATACCAGTAATTTGAGCACTGTATTCACAACTCGTTTTCATAGTGTTGAATATATGTATAATTTTTATTTACAGCTACATTTCAATTTGTAAATTGACGACTCGAAATACGCGTGGCTTCACCAGTAGGCCAGTTGGATCTATATCTTTTGTGGTTATTTGAAGATACCCCGATTGGATATTTGAATTTCACTACAGGTGATTGGACGGTATGATTTGTGACGTCAAGGGGGCGGAGACTACGAGTCGTCAATTGTAATTTAAAAATAATGAAGCTTTTGTAGATTTGTAATGTTGTGTTTGTGTTGTTTGTTTTGTAATGATGGTACTCTTGAATACTGATCAGCTTTCTGCAATATTACTTCACAGTTGAACAGAAACAACACTTTACCAAGAATTAATAAATGGCCAGTCGTTAGTTGGGTCGTTGAACACCGAATAGATAAGTTTTGTTTGTTTTGGATTCAGCAAGTCGAAGAGAATCAGCTAAACAGCAGTAAAGCATCTGCATATCAAGCAACTAATCAATCTCTTAGCCGCATTCTAAGCCGTGTTTTTCTCTTTCTAATGACTCGGTATACTCCCCACCCTCGTTCTCAATCACCCCGTTGTACTGTTTTACAACCCATCCATCCATCCATCTATCTCTCGAGCATCTCCAGTTTCCTTGCAGCATGTGTTTTGCGGCGTCTCTCTCTTTCTCTCTCTCTCTCTCTCTATACATTCTCGCACTCGCTTCACAATTTTTCCTTTCTCTACGACTTTTAGTCCTGTCTCTTTTCTCTAGCTATTTCCCACACCTCTTTCCCTCTTACTTTCCCTCTCTCTTTCTCCTCTTTCTATTCTCTCTTTCCTTCTCACTTTCTCTCTCTCTCTCTCTCTCTCTCTCTCTCTCTCTCTCTCTCTACATTATATATCTCTTTCTCTATGACTCTTCATCCTGTCTCTTTTCTTTATCAGTATCCTACACCTATTTCTCTCTCTCTCTCTCTCTCTCTCTTTCTCTCTCACACACACACACACACACACACACACACACACACGCACGCACACTCTCACTTCTCTCTCTCACTTCTCTCTCTCTCTCTCTCTCTCTCTCTCTCTCTCTCTCTCTCTCTCTCTCTCTCTTCATCTCTCTCGCCATCTCCTCTGCGCTCCACTAATTCTGTTTGTATATGTGTGTTGTATGAGAGATGATCTCTCCCCATACAGCTACTGTTACGCGAACCTAGCTGTCTGTCTGCCACTCACGCTAGGCTAGCATCCACCACTAGCTTTTCATTAGATGACTATATATAGGATGTTCTTCGCTCTTTACTCTTCACTCCCCTCGCACACGGGAACATGCTGCATATTGTTCTAGCAGTTATGTTCTGTGTTATCTTGTTCTTGTTGGCATCAAATGGAAATCGCGTGTGTAATTCCATCACAGGTTTTCTAGCATACTTTCAATGTCGACGTTACCTGTGTAGGCTCATTGATATAAAACTTCTCTATAGCTGGATATTATTATTTGGTAGTACTGTACCGCTTTTTAGATATATTTGAAATATACTTGTTGATGATTCAAGAAAGAAATCGATTTATTGTGTTGACAAATTAATATATAATCACCAAAAAACGGATATTTAAGTAATTTGTAGGAAGTCCTAGGTTTCATGTGGTATAATTCAGTACCATCACTGAATCAACTTGATTCATAATATTGATGGTATTCTAATACAATATTCATAAATAGAAATGATCAGGTGTTCTGTCCAATTATTGTTGTTTTTCTCATTCTTTTTTCTTGTTTTTATATTTACATCGAAAATTGACCGAATATTATCGTGCCCAAATTACGGCCAAGTGTGAAAGGAAAATCCAGAAAATTCACCAACCCTGTCTTGAAATCAACAAGTTATAATAGAAATATTAAATTCCTATCGTATTCTTGTTCTGTATTTTTGACTTCACTTGAGCTCTACATAATGTATTTTTGACTTCATTAAAAAGCTCTTCATAATAATAAGACTACATTATGGAGACAAAGTTGTATTTTTACATGTATGTACGTTTTATTATATTGTTTAAAAATCAGGACAGCCCAGCTTAATTTTTCCGTTATCTTTAAAAATCAGAGAAGCTTCCTATGCCCTCCATTCTACATGTCATTCGATGACGAAATGTGGCTGTAAGCTCGTTTATCTGTGGTAAAAGATAAAGTTGAAAAAAGTTCAAACATTAGTTGAATAATTGGCATTATTGATACAGTCTACATAATTGAACATTATAAGTAACTGAAACTCTTCTGATGAATGGAGAGTATTTCATTCATTCAGTTGACTGTACTTTCCTTTATTTCATTTCGACACAAAGTCATTGCTTCCCAATTAAGACCGAAGATGACAAGGTGAGAATCGGTCCACCACAGGGTGATCTTATCACCCTATAGGAAATAACTAATCACCACATACCTCTATAAATAGTAAACTAATAAGGTCTCCTATCGGAAATCTGTTGAATATTTCTCATGTTTGTGTTACACCCATATCATGTCTCTCTTCAACACACACATCTTGGCTCTCTCCATCTCTCTCTCTCTCTCTCTCTCTCTCTCTCTCTCTCTCTCTCTCTCTCTCTCTCTCTCTTTCCTGTACTGACACAAGTCAACACACCCCCCACACCAGTGAATCTTTTAATTAACTCTTCTTCCACGAGTCTTAACCTTAATTACGTTGTGTCATCTCGCGTACCAAACACTATTTTAATCAAAAGATCTTATTTGTAATTGAGATTTACTTTCGGTCGGCTCTCTCACTGTTCACATAGTTCAGCAAGGCACGAGTAAATATATCAGAACTTTGCGAGGTTGGCAAAAGTTGGCCGAGTCTTAGGATTTCGCTTTTCAAGTGAATCATTAATTTAGATTAGTCTGTATTATTTATGTGATCGTGGTAAATTAAATAAAAGTTCGGTAGTGAATTAGTAAACGTTGGAGATTTCTGATTTCAGGGATGAGTTTAGATTTTCGAGTTTTTGATTCGACTGTTTATTTAGTGTGACGTTAGTTCCACATCGAGTTCATGTATAGGTAGGCTCTAGTTATATAGAACTTTTCCGTTGATATTATATTTATAGGTGCCAAATACATTTTTGGAAACTGATTTCGTTCACTTGGTTGATATCGTGCTAAACTCAATATTGCAACTTTAATTCCAATGATTTTTCAAAAAATTAAATATTTTTTCAACTTGAATTTTCACATTTTGAAAAATCAGTTGGCTAAAAACTTTAATATAGACAAGAAAAGCCTGTCATTGTCAGTTTTTTTCAAGAAATAATCATTTTTTCAAATTTAATTCTTCGATTTGTGAAAATCTGTTTGTGAAAAACTTTCAATATCCCAAAAACGGATATCATTATTTTATGTTACCCATTGTTTAAAGTCCACCTGTAAAAACACGGGATACCGTATAGTGTGCATAGTGTCCCGATCTCCTGAACGAGGGCTCCTGAACGAGGGTTTGGACACCATCAAAGGTTCGACCGAGGGGTAAACAACTCCTGAAATCTGGTGTACACTTGTCATGAAATCTTCCTAAAATCCCTCGAAATCTTCTTAAAATCCTCTTAGAATCTCGTGAAATCTCCTTGAATTCCTTTGAAATCTGAAATCAGATACACACCAA